>VYXH01002819.1:103761-183834 GCA_013397275.1 Burhinus bistriatus | reverse complement strand
ACCCTGGTGATTCTGTGACTGAGGTGTTAATAAGTTATATATGACAATGGCATCCAGCAAATAAGGAGAAGCTCTGAAGAACAGGGAGAGCCAGTGTAGGGAGCAGAACAGAAGGATGCTTGAGCCAACCTTTGTTTTCTATATATGTGTGATAACCAGCATATCTCTTAAACTACATGCTTAGCTAAACTCTGCCTATGCACTATGTAATCCTGATATCCACAAATCAAAATCTTTTCTGAGTTTCAGGGGTTTGGACTCTGTTTTGTCTTTCCCCCCCCACCCCAAGATGGAAGGGATGGTAGAATACCAAAGGGAGTAAGTGCAATCCACTTTAAATACAACGTTTAATCATATGTGTTTTTCTTTAGATGTGCAGAATCACAGAATCACCAGGGTTAAGGGACCTCTGGAGATCAGCTAGTCCAACCCCCCCTGCCAGAGCAGGGACAACTAGAGCAGGTTGCACAGGATGGTGTCCAGGAGGGTTTGGAATGTCTCCAGAGTCGGAGACTCCACCACCTCTCTGGGCAGCCTGTGCCAGTGCTCTGCCACCCTCAAAGGAAAGAAGTTCTTCCTCATGTTCAGATGGAACTTCCTATGGTCAAGTTTGTGCCCATTACCTCTTGTCCTATCCCTGGGCACCACTGAAAAAAGACTGGTCCCATCCTCCCAGCACCCTCCCTTTCAGTATTTATAAGCATTGATGAGATCCCCCTTCAGTCTTCTCTTCTCCACACTAAAAAGACCCGAGTCCCTCAGCCTTTCCTTATACAAAAGGTACTTAGAAGAAGCGTACTGCCAAGTGCATCACAGCATGACTGAGGGTGTTGTTTGGTCTGGTCAAGAAGTGATCTGTCAAATCTCTGTAGGAAACGTAATTAAAGTTATGACATTGCAACATTCCTCAGCCAAGGAGATATGCTGCTCAATTTCCTGGTTTGTTTGTCCATCAAAATCTACTCTTTCTTTAAAAAGCCTACTTAAAGTCCCTCAAACCTTGCCAAGCATTAAACTATGCAGTACTGGTATACACAGTAGTCATACCTGGGAGCAAACACTTTGGAAAAATAGCTAAAAAGAATCTCTGAACTGTTTGGAGAACTTTGTAATAGGACCGTGATTTTCAAAGTACAAAATGTGCTACATTTCATGCCAATTACATGACAGAGATGTGCATTTAGTGGTTTAATGTTCTTTGCCAAGCTAAATGAGACATTTATTTTCTTTTACAGATAAAACTAACACTACAAACTGAGAGCAGCAATTGTATTTATCATCAAGAAGTCCATCAGGAAACTTCTTTTATTCTTTATTAATCTGAATTCCCATTTAAAGTGCACTGTTCTACATAATTATTATAGTGTCCTTATTCTGATTTTAGCCTGTATTTAGGTAGTACGTGTTAAAACATAAGTTTTAATGTACTAGTTTTGAAGACAAATTTGTTCCCATAAAAGAGCTATTAACAACAAATACCAGAATGTTGTGAATGTATATAAACCATCAAGCAGCTCTTCAGCTAGTGAAAAATAGTGAGGAAATTAGTCAGATTACAGACTGTACGCAGTTCTTTTTAAAAACTATTCTAAATGTATCCCTTTTCCATACAGATCATATTCTTTATATAGGATATAGTTCTTGAGAACTGGTGGAAGTGGAAACTTCTTCATGGATGACAGTTTCTGGAGTCTCCTTAACCCCAAGAGTTTACGTATTTTCAGACGACACAGATGTTTCAATGGGCGAGGATTATCTAAAAATAATAGTGAGAGAGAAATGGTGGAAAAAATCAATGCCATTATTAATGACTGTAAGCCAGCTCACAATCCCAAAACTGGTTCTAACAAAATTAATATCAAAATCTATTACCTTGGGGCATTATTATTTTGCCACTACTGAAAAAAATACCATTCTTTTAACTTCAAAATTGTGATGATACATGCTGCTGATATTAATCAAACTTCTTCCATGAGGTATCTGCCTTTTTCTGCCTTACTTTTGGAAATATGCACACTGTCCTCTGTCTCCAAAGCATCCATCTGAACACCTAAACGAGGACCTTATTTAGCATAATCAATGGTAACTGATGAACGATCTCTCCTTTCCCTAGGTGCACACCTTAAAAATGGCACATTGAGGCCAGCTGTAGCAGCTTCCATTTCTGCTGCATCAATAAGGCACCAGGACCAGACCTTACCATGCCTGGGCCTGCTGAGTCTTTTAAACAAATACTTCTTATTAGAATTTACCTCAGACAAAGAGCTCAGTTTAATTTAGCCTTCCTGCACATACAAAACCTTTCCAGGTTCTTGAAATATTAGTAGTTAAGGCTACCAAATTACTTTGATGTTCCCATGACACTAACAAAAAGGATTTCCTCTGCACTCCAGTGTAAAATACTAAAGCAAAATTAAATACAGGGTACCAGTTTTAAAAACAAATATTTTGCTCTTTAGCAGTTGATGTTAAATCAAATTCTATTTAAAATTAAAAAAATAAAAAGTCAAATAAAATTAATTCATGCAAAGAGAACATTTAATACATTCCCCAACAGATTTTTTTTTAAGCTAAGGTGAAATTTATCGCTGCTGCCACCAATGGTGGAAGGTCCAGGCTAATGTATAGAACTTCAGAAGTAAAGCATACATAAGAAGTAGTATTCAATTACAGTATTAGTAATTGCAACTCTAGATGTATATCATGTAAATTGCAGTTAGGAAACCATCACAGATTATGATGGTACACTCATTGTCACCACCTACCACCTTGAACATAATGGGATCTAAAACATGCTCCTATGATAATCCTTGAACGATTGATAGACTTGAGATATCAAGGGAGCAAAAAGAAGGATGGAAATGTGAGCAATATTCCCCAATGAAAAATGTCGTGCCCCATAGCTGTGCAATGACTAGTGTCACATGGATTAATAAGGAGTTTGAGAAGTACCACAGTGGTCTTCACTAAAAGGGCTTCCCACACACCAGTGACATTCCTTCTGAGATTAATTCTCACCAGGTGCACGTTTGCCATATTCCAGTCTGATTAACTATTTTATGACCAGTGGTAATAGGTAAAGATCCGTCTTAATGCGAGGACTGGATGACAGACACAGCCTGGTTCTTAACTAGTACACTCTTAGACTGCTAAAGACTTTGAATGAATGTGAGCTGACATAAGCAATTAAAGTCTCCTATAGTAAATCATAACATAATTAACTGGAAGTTAGATATTTACCCAATATCTGACGTATCTCTGTCCATTCTTTCTGTGTTTCTAAGACAAACTTAATTTTTGTGCATAGAGGAACATAATCCATGTAATCTATAAAAATACGAACCACTTTTCCTGCTAAATGTTTCAACCAAGGAACAGCAATAAAGTCACAGAACTGAAAGGGAAAACACATCAAGTCATAATTTCAAAATCTGTGTAGAGGAATGACAAAATTTTAAAGCAATTACATAAGATTAATTCAAACAAAGTATTAGCAATGACCTTTAACAGTCATAAATTGATGTCTAGGTAGGTTACTTTAACAGCCATTTTCTTCCATGCTTAACCTTTGTGATCCCTTAATTTGTCTGCACAGGCCTGAAGGCTAATAACAGTGCTATAATTTGCAGTACTGTTTTGTTCAACAGTGGTATCTCTTTCAAAACACATCTACTCCCTTGGTTAGGACAGGAACAGAAATTCCAGAATCCTGCCTCATGATTTCTTAAAACTTCCTTCCTAAATCTCTAATATATGAACTTCAATCTAAAACCACTCTATGTACACAATTTTCTCTATCTCAGAGTATAAAATGAAAAATTGCTGGTTTATTTTTAGAGTGTTTTAAAAAAGGATTTTGCTAGTATGTTAATCTTAATTCTGCATAACAATCTGGAATGTTTAAAGATGGCTAATGAAAAGAGCAAAGTGAAGAGAAGGAAGGAAGGTATGTATTTACTGGATTATCCTTTATTACAGAAGAAGTCCACCCAGGGAGAATCTCTTCCTCTGGAGTTGACCACACAAAAGAATTTCCAAAGATATCTTGATGCATACAGTCAAAACACATCTCCACATTATATCCGTGATTGAGCAACAGCCTCAGCATCACTTCATCATTCAAAGCATACTGAATGGCACTGGGGAAATGCGTATCATTAACCAACATAAAGTAGCAATTAACGTTTGCTCCATAAGATAGGAGCAGCCTTACAATTTCATGGTTGCCAGCTCTCACTGCCACAAGAAGACAGTTTAAAGGATCCTTGTTTGGATTTGCCCCTGCTTTGAGCAATATTTCAGTGCAAAGAATGTCATTGTTAGAAACAGCAAAATAAAGTGCACTTTTCCTTTCATCATCGTAACTATTCGAAATGTGTTCAGCCAAGAGAGTATTGACATCAAAACCATTTTCAATGAGGAGCTCTAGACACTGCGAGTTCTGGCCATCTGCTGCTGAGTGAACAGGGCTTAACCCACTTTTCTGGACTGCAGTTTGAGATGTGACCGGAATGAGATACTTCAGGGCCCTAAAAAATAGTGAATAAAACTAGTAAGGCATTGCTTCCCTACATGAAGAAAGTTACCCTCATCCAGCTATATGCTAAATTACCAGCTACACACTTTACACAAGAAGATCCAAACACAGAAACACCAGTTTTGAGCACTGTCAAATAGGAGCTTGTGTTTAAGCTGTTTCAGTGGTTTCCACTTACTTCTAAGGAGTATGTTTTGCATTTTGCTTTGTTTATGCTAAAAAAACACTTAAAAGTTAATTCAAACTAATGTAACACAGGCACTTCTAAAATATAAGTGATCTATACATTTGCAAGGTTACCACAGTCATCTTCAATGTGACCTTGTGCCATAATGTAACTTAAAGAAAATGTAAAGTCCAAGCTTATACTCACAGGTAATGCCCCTCATAAGCTGCTTTGTGTATGGGAAGCAGTCCTGCCTTGTTAGGCACATTGCCACTTCCTCCGTATTCCAAAAGAAGGGCTATGCAGTCTGGATTACCTCCTCCAGCTGCTTCAAACAGTATCGATGCACCATCATCTGCTAACGCTTGGACATCTCCACCTTGAAGGAGGATAGAGAGTTTATATTCAAGATTATTTGCAGATCACCATAAACACCAGCCCAGAGGACTTTCCTCTTCATTTTCAGATGTATTTAAGTTAAAACTTTACTAAACCAAGAAATATTTCCTGTGGCAAATTTAAAACCCAAAGGCAAAACAAGAGTTGTACAGATACGAGTTCAAATGCTCACCTGAGTGGGGTCTGCTTTGGCCACAAGTGTTATACCTGAGGATTTTCAAAATTCTTGCATATTTCAAAAATACTTCATTTCATTAATTAATATCAATATAATTCTGTACAAGGCAGGAAGGGAGGGAGGGAGGGAGGGGAGGAGAAGGGAGTAAAGAGAAATAAAGAAGGGCAAGAAGGTCCCTCCTTGACTGAAATGGATTGGTATCAGCTCTGCCAACTCTGCCGCTCCTCTCACATGCATTATCAAAATGTGTAAGCATCCCTCCAGTCTAGCAGGAACACTCATAGATGCTGTCTTTCCTTCCAAGAAACCAAACCTTCTCATTCATCACTACTCTTTCTTTTCTTTTCCATGATCACCCTAAACCACCCCAACAACCAGGCAAGATGTATGCCAGTGCAGAAGTGTATTTCCCTTTTACCTGACTACATACCTTTATGAATAAGATGTTCCAGCACATCACAGTGACCATATTCAGCAGCAACACCTAATGGTGTTACTCCATATCCATCCTTAAGGTTCACGTTTCCACCATTCTTCAGAAGAAGAGCAACAATGTCTTTGCGTCCCTGTTTCGCAGCTTCATGCATTGCTGACCAACGTTTTACGCATGGCTGGTGGATACTACAGTTGTGTTTAATCAGCGTGGATACCATTTCAAAAGAGCCCTTTCTTACAGCTTGAAGGTATTTAAAAAAGGAAGAAAATAATACATTTTCAGGTATGTTGTCTTGAAAGTTAAAGACATCTTATAAGTTTAGTAAAGCTTTTCCTTGTGCACTGATATGAGGAAATTAAAAAGATTTCCAGTCCTAGAAATCTGGGAATCAATTTTACTGGTAAATAAATGGTAATGCCAGCTGCTTGGGAAATCAAGGTAAACAAATACAAGCTGGAAAATATGTCAGTTTGGAGCACAGAGGGCAAAAGCAGCACTGCTTCAATTCTGAGAAAGCAGAAGCAGCTGTACCACAAGGAAAAGCAACAATAAAACTAACATAATATTCAAATACAGTCCTTACTTCTAAAGTTGGTGCAAACATAACAGTGTCCCCAGAAAATTCCACTTGTGACTTTGTCACCTGGTAACTCTAATCCTAGAGTGTACTCAGTATGTGTTGTCAGCCAAAGTACAGTTGACATCTGTCATACTTAAAGGCCATGTTCTGCCCTTTTGAGGTTCAGGGTTTGAAATATTCATGGATAACTACACCTGCAAATTATTTACATGGAAAATAGTGATCCTGAGTGAAAGAACGATTTTACCTCTGAACTACCGTTTGGAATAGCAGATCTCTCCACTGACTGGTGGGGCAGCCGAGGGAGATCAGCATCATAGGGTTAGCAAATTTAACTCTTGTGAATGTCCCATTATACAAATAAGAAGGTTTTTAAGTGGCAACAGTCTTCATAATTATCCACAACTGCTTTGAAATAGAGTATTACTAAATGCATCTGGAAGCAGAAATCATCCCACTAGATAGATACTTCTTCAGCATTTACCTTTGTACTGAAGAGCCCTTTAATCCACAGCTTTAAAATTAAAAGGAGTAACTAAATCATGAGCATCATCTACTAAGTATTAAGCACCTGATCCTCTGTTTCGCTCAACTAAGATTGAAATGTATGATGCACAACAGTATCTACACCCACATATTCAGTGCCAAATGACATAAAAACATAAAAAGCATCACATAATACATAGGTGACAAACCTAATTTTCAGAAGTTTGTATACATATTTATGAAAATAAATTGTCATTGTAAGGGGGAAGGATTCACTAAAAGCAAAGGCTGAAAATAGCTGAAAAGTTTCACAGACTCACAATTAGTTAAAAGACCTGAAACAACACAAAGCAAGACATTGCAGAGGAACACTCTATAAATACCTCAGGGCCTTAAAATGTTAATACAGTAATCCCATCTTATGTAAGTTCACAAAAATTCAGAGAACTGAATATTTTAATACCGATAATTGTATTACGTATTGTATTTTCTTATATTTTATTAATTTCATAGATTAATTCTCTTCAGAAGAATGGAGATGTTTCAACATTCAACAGAAATTAAAAGCTGATACAGCTGAATTACTCATGTATAGTAAAGCTCATTTAAGTCTACCAATAGCATAAAATCTTCCAAAGGAATCATCTTTCTTTGGATTGGGCTATTACTTAGAAATGCAGTTGAAGTCCATTTTCAGTGAAAGAGGGGAAGGAAATGAGATGGGAGATTTTGAAATTGAAAATACCTGCCTACTCCCAAAGAAATCTCCAACAATCTCCAGACCTCCAGAAAAAGTACATTCAAGATAAAACAACAGCATATTCTTGTACCATACTTTTACCTTAAGATGGTCAAATAGGACCAGGCTGCTAAAGGTCTTACAGCACCTGAAGACACTGAGAAGGTGCCTTGAACAAAAAAAGCAGATCCCATTTTGTCAGGAGCAGCTCAGCAGTCACCTAAAGCACAACCAGCATCTTTAAGAGCAGCTCAGTGATCACCTGAAGTATAACGAGTGCTGAACTGAACGCTGGGTACATTTCACCAAGTGATGGGCATTTAGTTTCATCTGAAAATATGACCAGTATCTAAACCACACAAGCCAACAGCAGTACTCGGGTGAGTACTTAGCGGAGGGGAAGCACTGCCATTCACTTTGTTTAAACCCAGGGAGAGGGGGCAATTACCAATAAGAAGTGGAGTTTCTCCTTTGTCGTTTGTGGTATTGGGCCAAACACCCTTTTCCAACAATGTTCGTACATTTTCCGCAAAGCCAGCTTTTGTTGCCAAAGTTAATGGTGTTTCTCCATCACATGTTTTGTATTCCCACATTGTTTTATAAGATGCTAGAGGTAAGAAAGTGAGAAAAGATAAAACAAAATTAAAGCACAAGGCTGTTAAGACATACACATATACCAAAAATGCTTAAATGCTAAGGCTTTAGGAAAATTACTTGTAATTAAGTTTAACTTAACCTAACTAGTACTGCCAAACACACTGAATACTGCACAGTAATTTTTGCTCTGTCTGTAGGTTTCTGAACAAAATGTTAAAAATGGTCCAAGTTCTTTGCTGGTGTAAATTGATGCAACTTTCCCAAAAAGAAAATTTGCCTCAATATTTATACAACGTAAGCAAGATGCTCCATGGAGGATCTGATCATACTTTTTTTAGTAAACAGTTCTAGCCTGTTGTTGTGGATGGCTGCTTATTGCTCTACGGTTCTTTCTTGCTCCCCTTATCTTGTGGGATATTTTTACCTCACTCACCATCTAAAATGATTTCAAGTATTTGCTGAATTGGCTGAGCTGCAGCCTCATGCAGTGGAAACCACCCTCTTTCATCAGCTTCATCCAAAGCATATTTCTGTTTCACAAGTTCCTGGAGTCCAAATACTTGACCTTAAAAAATCCAATAGATAAAAGAGATGCAGTTGGAAAAATTATATACTGAAAGCTCAGTTTTGCAAAGGGACTATTTTATTTTAGGGTTTTTACCTTGCTTTATGGATGTTACAATTTTCCTGTTTTCCTCACTAGGTGGTACAAAACTATCCAAAAAAAGGCAGAAAATAGAAAATGTAAACAAAAAGTAGACGCATTATACTATTTATTCACTATTTTCCATTAGGTCCTCATCTGAGCCAACTCTCCTTTGAATAAATCAACTACAATCTTGATTAGCCTTGTGACCTGCTAAGCTACGCCTGTTCTGTGAGCCTTCAGAGTATCTGAAGTTCTCGAGTTAGGCGCAACTCCTGCTGCGGGTTGACCTGATAAAACTCCTGATTTAATAAAGAATTCTGACCTAGACTAAAAATCTGTATTTGCCCCACACTACAGAAATGAGCCCTTCAGATTCAGAAATGTTTGAGAAAAACCAAATTAACATTTCTATTTTGTTTACTCTTAGCATTCATTGCTTCAGACAGTGCTTCACTGAGAAAGAGGTGTCATAGTCAAACTAAGAACTGTTTTAAGTATGATATAAGGCACTAAATACCAATGTCTCAAAACAATGTTAAAATATGGCATAATCTCTAACACATACTGAATTGACAGTACCTGTCACTATAGTTGGAAGACACTGGTGGCTTGGTCCCATTTGATTCTTGAATGCTAAGCTGTATGGCATACTCAGTGAGCAGTTCTTCAACCAAATCTTCTCTTTCATCCATCATTTTTTATGGTGAGATATAATGATGAGCTATTTTGAAATACAGACAAAAATATACTGCTAGGGATCGTATCTTCCTTAAGGCATTTTTTTCTAATAAAATCAGGTGTTTCCATAAATTTATTTAATAATGTTTTGGTGAGTTTATTCCTATTCAAAAATTATAAAATTCCTGTTTAAAAATGGTAAGAGAAGAAAACAACCTTGGAAACATTTAGTACTAGACATGCCATTTAGGAAAAGCTCTTTTTGTTTTTCACACACTATATTTGTCATCTACAGACAAATACTGGACAACTTGTGAGACATAAAAAGAAACTTCTCCTCTTTAGAAAGCTGTGGTCATTAAGTCAGTGAATATATGATTTCCATACAAGCATGAATAATGAACAGTTATCACCACAGGAATGATTCCTATGAAACAGGCATTCGCAAGGAATTCATGAACATAAACATATATGCATTTGAAAATTATAGCCATAAAAAAGAAAAACACTCATGTTGTTTGAGAATTATTTACAGAGAGGGTCTGCAGTTCAGAATGAAGCATGATCAGTTCTAAGGGTGATCACAGATTATACTTATTCAGGATTTACACAAACCAAATTATTTCAGAGAAGCTCTGAACTAACTTGACTCTTTTGCATGGGGAAAGAGCATGTTTTCCCCTCTTCCTTCACCCAGGGTGGCACTGGTAGCAGATACAAGATAGATCCACCAACCAGTGCCGCTTGGACACGTGATTTCCGCGTGCAAAAGCCCACAGTGTGTCACTGCAGTTTAGGTGGTGACACATCATCCAGTTCTGAATTCAGAAGAATTTTACTATTTTTCAATAGTTAAAGGGGGGCTTATAAGAAAGATGGGGACAGACTTTTGAGTAGGGCCTGCTGTTATATGACAAGGGATAATGGTTCTAAACTAAAAGAGGGTAGAGTCAAACTAGATATAAAAAGAAATTTTTTATGATGAGGGTGGTGTAAACACTGGCACAGGTTGCTCAGAGAGGTGGTAGATGCCCCATCCCTGGAAACATTCAAGGTCAGGCTGGATGGGGCTTTGACCAACCTGATCCAGTTGAAGATGTCCCAGCTCACTGCAGGGCAGGTTGGACTAGATGGACCTTTAAAGGTCCCTTCCAACATAAAGCTTTCTATGATTCTATGATTCCATGAAAACTTTTCAGCTGTAACCTGTATTCACCTCTCCTCCTAGAACTGGATAGGGATTTTTCTAAAATAAAAAATGAGGGATTTGAGAGAGACTATACCAAGTGCAAAACCTACTGTATGTTGATATAATAATAATGTACAAGATTTTTGGACTTCACGGACAGACTGCTGTACAAGAAAACATCACAATGGTTTGTGTCATTATTTATCACTTTTAATGACCATTAATATATTTAAAAAAACCACCACCCAACACAAACCACAAACACACATCTTGCTTTATTTATACACTGCCAAGGCATGGTCTATCAAAGCAGACTAAGGACTTTGGAGTCTCTGCACTACTTCTGCAGTCATGAAGTTTAATGGACATTCACAGGAGTTTGGTACACAAGCCCGGGTGATAGTAAAGCCATGCCAGCTATTGTTTTCAAGGTGCGAGAGTAGTTGGAAGGCTCAGTGCATTAGTAACGGAGTACGTCAAACCTTTTAACTATAGTCACCAGCTTAAATTCAGTCTGCTTATATCACCAACTTTATCTGTGGCTTATGTTCCCAATGCTTTTTGATAGTCGTATCAACCAAATGCCTTGCTAGTAAGTTATAACTGTAATTGGAAGGTCAGGAATGTTGCTTTTTACAACATCTTCCTGTAGGTTCTAAGTGCAAAATGTAGTATTTATATATCACAAAAGATATATAAGCAACAAAAACTTGAGTTAATATATGCCTAGCTGTACCTACCTAGGGTTTTACAAGCGGGCTTTGGGTTTTGCCAAAGTTTCTCTGATCTTAGTGGCTTAACATAATTGCCCTTTAATGACACTGGGGACACCAGACGTTGAATTATTTTTTAAAAAAATTTTTAAACTACTGCTCCCACAGTTTACGCAGTAATGTACTGTATCTATCACACAGACACTTATCATCAAACTGTTGCACAAATATTAAACAATTACACTAAGCATCTGTTGTATGTTTCTCACAGAATCATCATTGTGGGGTGTCCTAGTCGTTTTGCAAACAGAGAATGAACATTGTAGGAATTACCTGGAGGCCATTTTCTAAAAATGATCTTCAAGGGAAAGTGCTAAACAGATTTCTTTTCAGACTAATTTCTGCATTGGTGCTATAAATACTAAGTCAATTAAAGTACCATAGCCAATATTATAATCCCATCCACAAACACTTACTACTTAGTGTATTATGATAAAGCTTGCAAACCAAAATTAAATTAGTAATGGCTTAGAGTCAGAATGACTCAGAAGCTAAAGGTCTCCTGGATTCAGATTCCCACATAACGCAGTTTCCCACCTCTTTCAATATGTACTGAGACCATGGCCCAGGTTTTTAACTGCAAGGAGAGACAATCTGAAAGAAAGTGGAAAAAAATCTCCACTTCAGTCCCATTTTCTTTGAAGGAAAAAATATACAACTTTGGTCTTGACTGCCACCTCTCACTGCAAAAAAAACTTCCCCAAATAATAATAATAATAATAAAAAAAAAATTCATTAACACATTTTCTTTTGGAGCTTAGAAGAACAGACATTTATGTTATTCATAAAAGACAATACTTTTCTGAAAGGTTCTCTGTTCCTTCCTTTTGTGTTTCTAATCAAGGCTTCAGCATAACAGTCCAAAAGCAATGAACTGGTCAGCACTATGCAGACACATGTACCAAAATCTTTCACATACTACCTAATGTTAAATCTGCTGCACACTGTATTAATACCTAGAAGTTCTCGAAGTTACATTCTGGCATACTGAAGTTTAGGTAGAACTTCTCATGCAAAAAAGATTTCTGAAATTACCAAGAACGCTGACTGACATCCAGTTGGACAGGATGGACAATAAGAACTTCTCCATAATTCTAAAAAATAATAATAATGATGTTCTGCAACTCTTATCATCAAAACAAGCTTATGAAAGCCTACCAAGTTTGCTGCAGCAAAAAGAATTTAATAAGAAGTTGATGGTTTTTTTTAAATATAGTTTGCTTTATGCAGAAAGGAATGTACCCCATGTCAAACTTCTGAGGTGTAATACAAAACGTAGCAACTTCAAAAAGCTACACAAAAAAACATCTTTTTTTCTAAATGCTGTCACAAGTTTCTTAGTAACCAGAATGTAAAATTCTCATCATCAACAAGGTCATGAAACTGAGCCTCTCTTCCTCCCCTCTTGTTAGTAATGCACTTTGTTGACAGGTAGGAGAACTCCCAAGTCGAGGTTCTTCTGTGCGTTTATCTTCACACCTTCATAAACACTTTTCTAATTCTGATGGCACCTTAAAGCTTCCATTATTTAACCCACACTCTTCTGAAGACTGACAAACCTTTTAGACAGCAAAGATAAAATCTCTCTTGGACTAGCAGTTTTAGAAGTATACCTCAATAAACGTATCTACAACCTCTTCCTGCTATCAGCTAAAAGGAACGTACATTTCACTGGCAGCTGGGAGGTGCCCCTAATGAGACTAAACAGTTAAATTACATAAGATAATTTAAGGAAAAATGCCTAACATTCATAATCTCATGTTTCCCACACAACAGCTTAAGGACAAACAGAAGCTACCTTCCCTTTCTTCACACCTTTCATTTTGAAAACCCTTCACTTGAAGACTTCATGCCATTGCTGAAATTTCTGAAGCATCTTTTTAATGAATCACCCTATCAGATCCACATGGATGGACCTACATGCCCTGCAAGCCCTACTGAAGTTGCTGTCCTTAGGAGAATTGAGATTGAAAATTATTATACTACAGCCCCTCATATTATATTTACCCCAGAGCCTGAACCAAAAAGACACCTGAAGACTTATATAGAGCTTAGATTAGACCCTCAGATTGCCAACTCTTTGAAAAAAGGTTGTTTTGGTATATTAAAGTATCTTTATGAAGATGTTCACATATGGTTTAGTCCTGTGAGGCGATCAATACCCTCCAATGTCACTGATTCCAAGAAGAGTTAAGAGCACATAGCATCTTGCTGGGTAGTCATTTAGTAAGAAAATCCTTTTCTTTTTGGAAAAAAAATGTATTGCCTTTCTACCTCTCCTTTATCTCCAAAAGATTAGAGGAAGAAATCAGCTTACAGGTCATCATAGAAACTTGGTTTCCTTTTTTGGTCATACACCATCCATACCCATTTGGTCAGCTATGTCTTGCTTTGCTGTACTCCCCAGAACTGATTATGCCACAGGCAACGTAGAGCTCTGCTTGAACACAGACTTAACCAGAAAGGTCTTGGATGAGGAGCGTTTCAGAATTGTTGCATGTACTCTTTTCAAATTATCTTAACCCACAAAAATTAATAATATATTATAAAATGAGAAAGTCAGTAAGGTAGAAAGTGACTGTGACATGGTAGAGTAAGTATAAGGCAAACAGCTCGCCACAGCACAAGTGCTGGACACATTGCCAGGGGTCTATACGTGCTTTGAGAGCCTGATTTGCTATATCACCGCTGGTAATACACTGTGCTGAGGTGACAACGTCTGACCGAAGCGTGGGTGTTCCACTAGGATCACAGTGGAATATAACAGCATGGCTGGTACAGCAAGCAGCAGCAGAGACATCCCTGCTACATTACGTGATGTGGCAATGAAAAGGCTAAAAAGCTCAGCAGCAAAATCTTCTATTCAATGGAAGCTTCACAATTAACAGACCTAGGCACTAGATCACTAGAAACAATTGCAAATGCTTCCTCTAAACAAGTTTTAGTGTTTGTATTACAAAGAGTATTTTCCTTAAACAACATGTGGAGTAGTCTGATATTTTTTCCATTCATGCCTGAAAAAATAAAGAAATTACTTCTTGCTGTTTTCCTTAAAAAACAAACAAACAAAACCAAAAATGTTTTGCTCTCTTAAATTAAATTACTGGGTTTTCATCCAAAAAAATCTGAACTGCTTGCTAATCACGGAAGTTGCATCTTTCCTTGGAAAGAAGTATATCAAGCGTTCATCACTTTTAAACACATAGGTATAAAGTTAATGTTATGTGAGTGTTAATGTTATTCTAATTTCTTATCCTTAAAATAAACTAGACAATCCTAGCTTTACTCTCTATAAATAGAAGGCCCTTAGCCATGCAAAGAGGTTATTCATAGCAATAAAATAATTAATTGCAATCTAAATTTGGACTCAGTCTATTAAATGTTACAGTTTTAAACTACTTCACTGTTAGTCTAATCGGCGAGTGTAACATATATTCTCACCTTTTCAACCCATTATCTTGACACTGTTACTCTGGGGCCTGCATTTTGAACAGCCAGGAATGGTGCCCTGCAAGCTGATGTGTCCTGTGATACTTCTAAAATTAAATACGCAGTTGCTAGATAAAATAAGGTCTGACCTTGTACAACTGTAACATAAGCAGACTCGACCCACAGGAAAGTATTACACATGACTTCTCTAAAATCTCATCAAATGTAACACGAGGTCTGGATGGTATAATAAGACCATCTGCGCCCTCATTGGTTCAACAACTCTCATTAAGAAAATAATTTATTTGCCAACTTAATCTCAAGAGGTACATTAACAAAACCTGGTAACGTGTTTACATAAATTAAAACAAATCTGAGAAGGTTTAGCCTTCAACTAGTTGCAGATCCTGCCATACTACATCACAAAACACTAATCTCTTTCTCTGAGGCCAAAATGATGCAAAGTTTTACAGATTCAATGACAGCCAATTATAGTACTTATTTGACTAGATTTAGTAACTTGAAGTTGGCCAAAGCAGAAGGCATGGCACCACAAACAGCAGTGATGCAAAAGCAGAATAACCCAAGAGTAACATCAAGGATATCAGTACCCAGTAAGTTAAATCACAAGCATGGTATGAGGAAGAAGCTGGAATTTTTTTCTCTAGCTAGGCATACATGTCACTAATGCAATACCTCTGTCTTCTTTTGGTTTTAACAAATTAGTTACTATCTTTACCAAAATGAACAGACAAAAAGGGAACATAACAAATCGAAAAAACAAACTTCCAATTTATCTTTAATTGTTCTGATGAAATGAAATTGTACATTGTGAACTCTTCCACGCCCCATGATTCACTTGCATTTATAGAACCATAAAACTGTAAGCTTAACTAAGGCACTACATGCATCTCATCTTTGGATACAAGATCAAGAAAACCATTTATTGATGATAAATAATATTCATTGCAACTTCTTTTGCCAGTGTGACCTAAGTAAGTGTGGTGAGCCTCCAAAAAAACCCAGTACAACATAAGCAGACAAGCAGTGCTGAGACCCTGCTAAAAGCTGATAAGAACAGAAATATACTCCTACATAATAAAAATATCTAAAATATATACTTGTATCATCTGGTTGGACCATCACAGAGAAGGGAAAAATCCAGGGAAGATCCAACTAAAAAGGCTGAAATTTTTAAAGAATGTCATTTTGATAGGGAAGAGAGATTCTCAATGACTTGGAAAGAAACACCAGGTCTCTCTGATGCAATCTCACATAACTCTTGGGAGTGGAGAAGCACAAACCCTGGATTTTGATATAAACCATATTAATCACTTTGCTTTAGTTACGGAACGGAGGTAGCGCGTGTCTTAATAAAAGACTGGCTTTCAGTGAGAACTTTATGATATTCTGAGACACAGTTTGTTGGGTTTGCTTACCAGTTATGGAAAAGAGGAGCTCACAAGCAGGCCAAAGGCATTATAAAGAAGAATTTGTCCAGAATAAATACAGTATCAAGTTACAACACAATTATTATCAAATCTTACTCACTATGCAAAACTCATCCTTTAAATTAGCAGCTAGGCCATAAGGATAAGACAATACAAGGCCAACTGGATCTTCAAATGAGTATCATATTTACCTCCACCAATAATTTAAACGTGGTTTTTATTGCTCTTTTCTCCCATTCTATCTCAAGTCCCTTAATTGAGTTTTCTACTTTCCGTCAATATTTTACAGCTTTTTTTTCCTTTATTAACTAATTACATTAACTCAGAAATTACCTATTTGCCATATTCTATTACAGTGACCCTTAATTTTGATTCTGCAGTTATTTAGCTACTTTTAACATGAACTCTTGGTCAAACCAGTTTCACAGCTAAAATTCATAGAAGGTATATGCATATTTCTACATATTAAACAAATTCTGGAATACTTATGACTATTCCCTGAGGCAGAAAGTTATCAACCTCAGGAAGCCTTGACTGATACATACACGCACATACAACCCTTTAAAATAAGAATTTTGCTAAAAGCATATATATACAATATTTTGTCTCTAAGCTTCTGCATTACTTCTAAATTAGACCCTATTCCCAGGCATAAAAATACTTAATGTTATACACTGCATCAGTTATCAATTGGAAGGTCTTTATTTTTTACATGTATGTTGCAGAGAACTAGAATTCATGTACTAGCAACTTCTGCAAACCCTAACTACTTAAGTGTTTCAGGAAAGTACGACAGCTGACGCATATTCAAATCACAACTACTACACCAAAATCTCACCTTGAGTGGACGCAAACAGCTTCATTTCCAAGTACACATCACACAAAACTGCTCCCAGCAGTCGAAGCTTTAAGGCTTGGGACATTGTGCGAGTCATGGAAGGGAGTTTTGAAAGCAACTTTGAAGCCTGGACTAAGCTTGGACTCTGCAGGACATTTTGGCAAACAAATCGAAAAGTACGAACCTGTGATAGTTCTGAGAACTCGTTACTGGCACTTAATTAGCTATCGGCTTTGCAAAAATCAGTTGATTTCAAGTACTGCCACCAGCCACACAGAACACACCAAGTGCACGCAGCACCTTTGCTAGAAACGTGCTGAAAATCTAAAAGCAACATACGGCACTTATAACTGCCATGCGATGCACTCCTCCTAACAGATCTTCCAACGGAACATTCCTCCCTTAGAAACGGCCGCGTTCCGCAAACCCATCCCGAGCTGTCGTTAACGGCTTCACGCAGACGCCTTCACTGACAGCACACAGGTTTATACCTAAGAGCGGGCCCAGCCCATCTAACAGCACTGACCCCCACGCCTCCGCCTGCCTTCGGCGCGCGCACCACGCCCCGACGCGCGCCGCGCGCGCGCCACGCCTCCCTGCCGTCAGGCGGCGCGTGCGCCTGCGCTCCGACCCGACCCGACCCGCTCCGCTCCGCGCGCTGCTCGCCGGGAGCGGGCGCGGATGCGGCCGCGGCGCGTGCGCACTGCAGCGTCCTTCCCCACGTCCTCTAACCGGCGGCGGCCGTGGCGGGGCGTCTGGTGCAGTCATGGCGGGGGCCCTGAGGAAGGTGAGGCGCCGCGGAGGTCCTTGAGTCGGGCAGCCTCCTGCGCGGGGCGGGGGGGAGTGCCTCCGCGCCGTGCTTTGCCATGGCGGGTTACTGGAGGGTGTCCGAGCGGCGGGGTGAGAGTCAGTGGGGCCCCATGCGAGGGAAGGGCTGAGGGGGGCGTGGGGTCCAGCTCTCCTCCCCGGCCCACGGGGGACAGCAGGCCCGGCGCCGGGTGCTGGCGAGGCAGCAGCCACCGTTAGCGGAGGGGCGGGCCCGTCGTGTGGGGAAGAGGCGGGCGGGTAAGCCGGAGTTCACCCCAGCAGGAAGGCTTCCCGGCAGCTGCTTTGTAATGTGAGCTGCTCCCTCTCTTCTCCCTCCCCTTCGTGTGCGGGGGTCAAAACACAATGGGATCGCGTGCTTGTGGTGGGAGGCAGAGGCTCGTGTCACAGAATGGTCCCTGTCAGGTGTATGTTGAGCCAAAACGAAATAATCAGATAGCACGGGAAGAGATGCTTAGGTACATTAAATGTTTATGCTGTCTATGCAGACCACTGGACTTGTAGGATTGGCTGTAGCTGAAAACCCTCATGAGGTATGTGACATGTCTTGTTCTGTATTTAATGGAAATTGTCAGTGAGATCGAAGCTTTTTGTTGTGTATTTGCAGAGGTGGGTACACTGGGTACCTTAAAGAGGTGCCAACTTAATGAAAGTCTAAAAGTGTTCCAAAGCGATAAAGGAAAAATATTAGTTCTTAAGTGTTTAATTCATACCGTTAGGAGTTATTTTCATAGAATGGTTTAGGTTGGAAAGGACCTTAAAGATCATCTAGCTCCAACCCCCTTGCTGTGGACAAGGAACCTCCTACTAGAACAGATTGCTCAAAGCCTCATCCAACCTGGCCTTGAAATTTTGCACATGTACTTTTTGTTGCCTGTGCTGATTTCAAAAACCTCCTTTGTGTAAGTACTTTTATGAACCATTTTTTGATTTCTCTTTCTCATCTCCAATACAAAAGCAAAGAACTCTTTAAATTCAGTTCTCCATAAATGTAATTTCTGCTTCACAAGCATACAGATTTTTGGTGCCTTGCTATGTTGTGTTTCCAGCAAGTACTGAAATAGCTTATACCTACACTAAGGGGATAGGCTAGCCTTGCCTTACATGATGGAGGCTAACCATGTGGTGCAAAGCCACATCAGGCCCCTGTAGTGGCAAGCACTGTTGAGATTGGGATACTTAGTGGATGTCAGGAACCAGATTAGGTGGTTCTTGTAGCAGTTGGGTACTTTCTTTTTGTCTCCTCAGGCTCGGTAATGCAGGTATGTTTGCCACATCTTGCTTGCTTATTCAGGAGGCACTAGCTTTGAAAGGACTTCTGTAATTCCTTATATTATCTGTGCTTTGACATTTCCCACTATGTAACAATTCTATTTCAAAAATGCTTTTGCCACTAAAAGTTAGAAATAGTGTCAAAGACAACCATTGAAAAAATCGTTATTGTTCTGTACAAATGATTCTGGCTCAGTCTACTGCCTTGTCAGACACCTTCTGGGTGAACTTAATAAATTCTGTTTTTTTCGGTGACTTAAAGCCAAAACTAAAGAAATCAACAATGCTTTAGCTGAAGTGTAGATTCTGTGCCGGTCCCCTTTTCGTTTGCTGTTTTTTCTTCTTTGTATTTCTTTGACTGCAGTATTCTGCTTCTATTTCTTATTGTTCCTATAGGACATCCATTCGTCTTCAGTTAGATAGTTACCCAGTCAACATATGGCCCAAAAGCTGCAATTTCTTCACCCCAGTGTGTCTTTTATCACTGCATTTAAAGCAATAAAAGTTTCAGGTTTAATTTAAATCTGTCTGTCACTCAGAACTTTGTACCAGCATGAGAAGTGCCAAAAAAAAATTGAGTTATGCTTTGGTAGCTTATGTGCTTCTTTATATCTTTCCGAGGTAATTTTTCAGAAACTGATGGTTTAGACATGAATTTTCCTCTTTTTTTAAAAGTATGGTTAGTATTAGAAACACAGCTTTTTTTTTTGTTTGTTTCCATTTTGCATCAAATGTACTTCAAATCGCAACTTACTTTTTTTTTTTTTCCTCTTTTTTTCCTTCAGGGAATCTGACAGTGGTAACTTCCGAGCCCTGATAAATCCCAGTCTTGCCCAAGACAATTCTGTGGTTCAGACTTAGTTATTTTGTTAATTCTACATTTCTGGATTGAAGAGCATAGCCCTCTATATTTTGTGTATAGATAATTAGCTAGTAGGTTAAGTATGACAGGAAGTTAAATAATTCTAGTTGTGTATTTTAATCATGTCTTGTGGTCACTTCAGCGCCTGCGAATACTTTACACAAAAATCCTTGGTGTCCTGCAAAACATGCCCAAAGATGCAGCATATAGGAAATACACTGAGCAGATTGTGAATCAGCGATTTAATTTGGTGCAAACAGTAAGTACAGTGCTGTTTCATAAACATTACACATGATTTCTAGGATGAGAAGAATGATTTTCAAAATGACTGGCTTGCTTTTCAGGAGTATACGTAACTTTCAGCTGTCAGTTCAGAAATAACTGAAGTCGGGAGGTTTATTTATGTTACTGACTGGAATATTTTGATGGTATAGTAAAAACTTAATTTCTTACTGATGTTTTCTGTGAAAATTAGAAGAAAACATATTTTTTTGAAGATTCGTACAACAGTGGTAATTTCCACACACTTGCACAAAAAATGCATGTGCTTTTACCAGTGTAGTATCTGAGCACAATCCATGCCTTCAACATTTTAAAATGCTTTTTTGTACGTAAAACTATGCAATACTGGTATTGTGTGTTTAAGGTGATAATTGGAAAGTTGGATGTCATTTTATAAAAAGCTAAGATCAAAATTTTCTTTCAAGATACATACTGAAGCCCTTAGCTGCTAATGCTTCTTTGGATGTCATTAAATAGTACTCGGTTTTTGTATTTATCACTGAGAGTTTGATGATTGTTTTCCAATAAGAAAAGCATGTGAGATTTCTTTGATAACGTAAAATGACAGAAGCCAGCTAATCTGATGATAGTTTTGAGGAAAACTAGAGTGTAGTCTGGTTAAGTTATTGTTTTCATGCTTTATCTGGGCTTTCTACTTCTCAATAAAACTAAACACGTTTTGATATGTATTTGAATACACAGGAGACTGATGTGCAAAAATTGCAGGACAAACTGAATAGTGGTCACATAGAAGAAGTCATTGTACAGGTAAAGCGGGGAAATTCAAGGTTAGGTACAAAAGGGAACAGTGGTTTTCAGTGTTCATTTGACTGAGCTTCTGTTCAGAAAACTGGCAGCTTTCCATATCTTCCTTTGCTGCAAAACAAACAAACAGGAAAAAAAAGTCTGAAAATGAATTGTCATATAGCGATTGGGGTGACCGTGCTGAAACCTAACACAATGTGTTTACTGTATTATGCTTACATACATACCATGTATACCTACATTGCTTCTTACAGAGTCTAAATCAGTGGAAGGGGCAGATGATTGAATAATATTGGGGGATAATCCAAATAGAGTGAAAAATATCATGAAGTTATCACTGGGAATGACTAGGTGAAGAAACTATCTGGGTGATTCAGTATGTTTTTTAAAAACAAAAATCAAAATGCCCAAAACGCAGTTTCTTTTGGTATTTATAGATGAAATTTGTGATAGTCCCTGACCATGATAGGTGGTGATAATGAACTGAAATAGATGTAATTTAATACTTTGGCAATTGTATAGAACTTAAGAATTTGTGTATGGTGTTTATTAACAGGCTGAAAATGAGCTTTCCCTGGCAAGAAAAATGATACAGTGGAAACCATGGGAGCCTCTAGTTGAAGAACCTCCTTCTGACCAGTGGAGATGGCCAATATAATTTTCAAAAGGATGTATCATCTTTAAAGTCAAAAAGTTAATTATTAATCTATTGTTACTGACAGTCTTTAAATTAAAGATTATAACAACTTCATAAAAACATGTTTTGTCCTAATGTCCACTTATATTTAGCAATCTAAAGACTGCTTCCAATTTCTTGCAAAAATGGTTTTAAGAAAATTCTTTCCGGCTGTTGTACAACTTTTAGTTTATTTCCTTTTGTAATTTATTATTAACAAGGTATTTGTGCCTCATTCTGAGTTATTTTTATAATCTGTATTTGCATGTCAACAAACACAGATATTATAGGCCATTTGAAATCAAAATCAAAGTTGTAGAAAAGTATGATCCCGCCCTCCTCTCCCACCTTTGGTTGTGTTTTTTTGCCAGCCACTGACAGTGTCTCTATGACCATGGAGATACTGAGATCAGGGGTCTGATGTCATGAAAACTAGGCTTACCAAAAATAACAGGTTTTTTAGATTTCAGCTGAATCACTGTCTTGAACTGGCTGACTTTGCTGCCCGCATAAACACTGACTCTGACTTGGGGGAAGCACTGGGAAGAGCCAAGACTGGCAGGGTGAGGGGGAGAAGGAAGGGCTGTCCCTTCACGTGACAGCAGGAGCAGGTCTCTTGGTTGGCAGGTAGGTCACCATACTGAGTGTAACACACATGGCACAAACTGTAGTATTGGGGTCTTCCAAAGCCTTTGTATATAAACATGTATACTTTATAGATTTATTTGTATATTATTGATTCAGACCTTGAGTATTACTTAGAAAAAAATAGTGGATCTTTCTTGTCACATCTGGTTAGGTTCTTTCAAACATTTAAATGGAAATGGTACCTGCATCTTTTGAAAACTTTTGTTTACAGATTTAAGCTTACATGCCCCAATGAAAATGTCCAAACTAGATCTAAGGATACTGTGTGAGTTTGCCTTTACTCACATTTTTTCAGTACCATTAATGAAGTTCTTGCAAGTTTAAAGATAAGAATGTAAGCTGTATGGCAAAAATTTGCAGTCTGTTAAACGTTGATAGAGTACCACTGCACCGCATTACATTACATACTTTGTTATAGCTGTTTTTTCATAATCATTACGCCTATAAGTTTACCCATGACATCATTATTATTAATGATAAAATATTTATATAGTATTTCATACAATCAAGGTGTTGGAGAGTAGGACAGAAGAGGAAAAACTAGTAAGTATAGCTAGTGTATTGACTAGCAACTATTTTCACTGCATTCTTTAGCATTGAGTTTTTTTCAGCTGTTATTACTATAATTACAGAAACTTTTACATTTTGAAAATGGCAAAAGTGGAAAATACTTTGCGTCATTGTTTGGTTTTGAAGGCTTTTTCAGTCTTGAAAAAGGTAGAAGCTGGTCTCTTCTGAGGTAAAACCACTAGATGGCATTCCATAAGAGGACTTTGCTGAAGTTAGCAAACACAGTTTTCACATGAGAAATACTAAAGGATTATAAACTTGAATGAGAGTGAACAATGTCAGATGAGAAACAAAGATGAATGGTTGTAGGTAATACGTATTGAGCTGATGTGAGAGGAAGGAAAATAAAAAATAAACAAAAAACCCCTAAGTCTAGTATGAACGATATTGGCATGCAATACTTAAGGGAGGGGGGGAAAAAGTTGCCAGAATATGGTGACAACTGTTGGAATTCTTTCTACTCTTTCATAACTGAGACATTAGCTGAACTCTTTTTGCTCAGTTATTTTCTCCACTTCTAAGGCTGTATTTGTCATGTGACTTAGAAAGGCCATCCTGTAAGCTCATGAGTTGTGTTGCAGGGGAGCAGCAGTCTCTCTCTCTTGGCCCATAGCTGCTGAAATTTGATACCTGGTCTTCTGAAACTGAGTTTCACCCCTCACGTCTTCTCCCTTTTGCAAATGTACAAATATGTCCTCAGTACAGAGCCTAATATGAGTTGTTTACTACCTTGAGGGGATTTTGGTTTTAGAGCTATATTTCCTTATTTATATTCTCAGTGACTTTTCTGGTCTAAAGTGTTTCTTTCACGTGACTGAAAATAGGATAGTTCTCTAAATCTATCCAAAGCACTAGATTAGCCTTCACAAACACTTTAATTTAGGAATCAATTAACTCGAGTCTTAAAAAGGTTCTACTGAATAAGGATATTTCAGCTTTCTGAGCTTTTTATCAAATTCTCAGTGTGTTATGATACATTTTCATTATTTTATCATTGGTTAAATTTGGTTTCATTATCTTAGCATAAATTAATGTGTGCTACATAAGATTATTAATTAGTATTATGTTGTAACATCAACTTCAAATAGCACTTATTGAGAACAAAGGGAGGAAAGAAAATGGATTGCAGTTTTGAGATGTAATAGCATATGCCTTTTGTACAGTGGTGTGTAGTTCACGTCATCCTTTTTCCTAGATAATTTAAAAATACATCTTTGCCAAGAAGAGAAACAGTAATTTTTACCTTGCTAGTAACTCTGTAACTATACATCTGGTAATTAAATCCACACTGTAGCAACAAAACAGCACACACGTCTTTTAAGAGAGAATCTATATTAGGAGTACTATGTTGAAAATAATTTATTTTAAGATTGATATGCTCGCAAGGCATAATTTGGAGACTGTGATGATTTTGCTTGGTGTTTCTCCATTCACTATGCTGGAAATACATGATGATGCGAAAGACTTTATCATTATCTGCTGTAATATGGTAAGGTAAATCACTGCAAGCCTTAGAGTTAAACTTTAGATCTTTAAAACACTTTGAGATCCTCTGATTGAAGTCCTCATGGGAGGATCCTCTGGTGAAGTCCTCTCTGCAAGGATGGTGCAGAGCCCGTTAAACCAGAAAAACAACTTTTCCGATTGGCCTGCAGCAGCAGCGCTGAGGTTTTTGTTATCCCTAATGAGCTGCTTCACCTGTTTTGAGTGGGTGGATTCTGAAGAGGACACCGTTTTCATCTGACATAGTTTCTGACTGTTCAAAGGGAGATGGGTGAGAGCTGCTTTTTTGTTATTATTATTTACAGTACATGTGCTATTTAATTCGTAAAAAATGAAAAATCATCCTACAAACTGGCAGTGAGTTTGAATGTTTAATGAGGTTGACTATGTAATAGTGACAGTGACACAAAATGACATAGTATCTATGGAGTTACTGCTGGTCCTATCCTACCCTGAGTTCAGGTCAATCCAGGTTTTAGGAAAAACACCTTTAACAGGAGTAACGGGAAATTCTGTCCTTTTGGTGGTGTCGTGGTTTAACCCCAGCCGGCAACTAGAACGAGCAGCAGGTCTGCGTTCAAATGCTTAACAATGTCTGTGAAACTTGGTAACAGTGATCATGGCATACTGTTATTGGCTATGGATATAATTTCAATGCCTGCTGAAATATAACTTCTCTTTTTTCAGGATTCTCCCAGAGTTGTGGCACAGAACTGTGTATTTCACCTGTAAAATGGTTGTGTGAAGTCAGCGTAGCCTCAGTTTTCCTGTAGCAGGCCGAAACACGCGCGTGGGTTGTCTCAGAAATCACACCAGGAAATTCAGTTTGATACGGTTTTGATTTTGGTAAAAGTGTCTTCATGAGTTCATCTTCACCTTGCTGGTTGGTGCCAGGTCCCACGCAGGGACCCCCCGGAAGGGGGCCGGCGGAGGCAGCAAGCACAAGTTGCTGTAGGGGCTTCCGTTCACCCCGGTGGGGTAAAATGGAGCCAGGCAGGTCTCTCAGCCTTTGTCCTTTCACACCTTTTGCCCCCAAAATGACCTTTCCCCGTGCCGGGGTGGTGCACAGCAGCGCGCCTCCTGCCGCGCCCGGGCCCTCCCCTCCCGCCAGTGCGCATGCTCGCGGGCCCCGGCCTGCCCCGGGTTGCTATAGCTACGGCGGCACGCCGCGAGGCCGGAAGCGGCCGCCACGGAGAGCGGCCCGGCGGCGGGAGGCCCGGCGGGAAAGTAACGGATGCGGGGCCGGGCGGGGGAGCCCCGGCCGTGCCCCGAACCGCGGCCGCAGCCTGCCCGTCCCCGCTGCGCCCCGCGCCGGGGGCGGCCGTCCCGGGGGCCGTGCGGACGTCGGGGGGGAGCGGCCCAAGCGGGCCGGGGTGGCGGTGGGTGCCCGCCCAGATAGGCGCTCGGTAGGGAGTCACCCGTTTGCGGGGCGCCTGCCGGGAGCTTCTTCCCCTGGGTTTTGTTTTTTTTTAGTGAATATGGGATTTTGATTCTTTGGGCCCACGTCATTTCAGTGGCAGCGCAGAAAACCTTAAAGATGTGCTGTCTCTGGGTAATACTCCTCTGTAAATTCTTTATATGAAGTACTTCTCTATATAAACAGTTTATCTCTATATATTCTTTATATTTACCTAAGAGTTATGCTGACTGCCTGCTCGCGATGTTATGTGAGAGATGAGACCAACGGGAAGTTGTTAAATGTTTTGCGTTCGGTGCAAGCAAAGACCTCGTGCTTTTCTACATAGGCTATTTGGGAATAGGTATAGAAAAAGCTTTTCAGGATGTTAAGTCACCTGTATGTTTGGTAGTAGAAGTGTCCTAGTATGCAATTTTAAACAGATCCTGTGATTGTTCTTACAGAAAGGTTAAAACGCGCAACTGATAACTTTAGGAAATGGAAGATACATCGGGTAGTTGCTCTGAAGTTGTTAAAACGGAAAGGTCGGGTGCAGAGCCGCCATCTGCTGCCTCACAAAGAAGAGCAGTTGGAGAGGCCAAGAATGGAGACCCAGCAGAGAAGCCTCTGCTTTCAGGAGCTACAGGCACTGTACAGTCAGAGGAGGGCTACGAGCAGCAGTCTTCTCTGGAGCAGTCGGCTCTGAAGGAGCAAGAGCAGTCAAGTTTAGCACAGTGGGAATTACCCAGCGAAGACCTAGGCAATCAAGAAGTGATCAGAAATAATGAGCAAGATGTATTTGATCCAGATGCCCCGTTCAGCGCATTACCTGACAGCACATCTCCTGTTACCAATGAGAATTATTCTACTTTACTCAAATTAAGAAATTCAGAAAGGGAAGAACAAATATCTCAAAATTCAGTACAATCAGAGAATACGGCAAGTGGGACAGTAACAGGTAAAGAAGTTATTAAATGTTGGGACATTAAGGCTTTAAAGAGATCTTTTTTTTGTTTCAACTTGATTATGGCCTCTTGCACCCCCACACCTTCATTCTGTTCATGTTTGCTGGTTTTTGGTCTTGAAGTGACTTTTAAAATTCTCATATAAAAACATGCTTGAAAAGGTAAAGAATGTATTCTTTATCTCAAGTTGCAGTAGCAATTTATAGACTAATATGGCATTTTATAGTGATCTTCATTTCCAGAAATGTGTGTATGTATACGCATTTTGTACATGCATTGGAAAAACAGCAGTGCGTGATTCACATGGGTACATGGGCTACTAACAGTTTAGACTAGGACATAGCAATCACCTTACTATTTTATGTCTCTTAGATTCCTCTGTAATTTATCTGCCACCCTTCCATTATCCATGCCTTTTTCCTGCAGTCCCCGAGACACCCTGTCATTTCCTGCACTCGTTGCTCTCAGTTCTGGATGTCCTGTGTTACTTCCTCTTCCCAGTTCAGTGTCCCATTTTCTTAGGTCGTCAGAGCAGAAGGTAGCCCACCCTGCTCAGCAGGTGAGCACAGTGAGTGACCCTCTGGAGTATGGATCTGCTAACTGCCTTCCTTTTGGCTGGGCTGTATTTGGTTGCTCTCATTCTGAGTAGCTGGCAATCGCTTCCTAGGAAGGGCACTGCACCAAAGCCAGATAGACTCTTATCTCTAAATCAAAAAGAAGTAATTTCTGGAGATTTGAGTTAAGTAGATCTGGTTCAGAATATAGTCTTTGAATAAACACCACAACGTCATGTATTGTGTGAAAGACAACAGTGATTCAGCCATCGTATGCTTAGATCAGGTCTAAATTGGAGCAGGTTTAGGTAAGATTTTTCAAGAAAAGTTTGCTGTATAAATGGGTAATTTTAAATGAAAATCATGCATTTACAAATAAATACTTTTACTTTGAAAAAATTGTAATATGAATGACTTTATGTGGTGACAGCATTATGTTAGATATCTCTTTGAAAAGTCTATGATAATACTGTTTCAGCTTTCAAGCAGACTGTTTTTCCAGCTCAAAAATCTATGATTATTCTGTGTTGCAGTGTTTCAATAAAATCATCTCAGGGTAAACTTGAAAGAGGTATGTATTTGTTTGTTTTGAGAAGCTTATCAGGAATGAATTTTGGTTTTGTTTTTAGGAAGCATGATTGAGGATAATGAAACTCTTAAGAGGACTAGGGCTAACTTTGGTGAAATTATCCGGTCTGAGAAGTCATGTCTTGATCAGGAACATTTTCCTGGGAATGCAGTTCAACAGGATTACCACATGCTTGATGTCATAACTGTCAGAGTACAAACAGGTAAATGCTGTTTTCACAAATTTATCGATATATGTAATTGTTCTTTAATCTCAATCTGTTACTAAAAGAAACAATATTTCTATCCTGGAACTTCCATTTTAACAGATTCTGATTCATTCCAAGATGTAGTTGTAAAAATTGAAAGACCTACCTATCCTAAACCATTTCTGGGTGGATTTAAGAACAGGATAACAGGAGTGGAATTTCATAATGCAGGATCACAAACAATACCCAAAAAACGACCTGACAAAGGAAATCAGTTATTTTGTAGAGAAACACAGGTAATGGCTTTGTAGTGTCTTTTTTAGAATGTTGTTTTTGCCAAATGGAATAGAATGTTGACACAATTATTTCCAATAGGAATGAGGAAGTAGGTGAGAAATAAGTGTGCAACTGAAAGTATTTAGTGAATGAATATTATTAGTCTTGTGATTTTTGTTACAAATAGCTAATTCTGCCACTTTTTGTAATAAGGAAAAAAAATTTCTGTATATTTTGTTATAATCTGACACGCATTTTTTCCCCAGACGGTTTTTGAAAAAAATAAGCCACAACAAACCAAAAATACAACATCAACACAGATGACTAAAATTGGCCTGTATGTGTCAAACATGACTGACAAACTAGTAAGTCCTGGAAAGTACCTTACAGCGGAAGAATACCATAAACGTAGACTTGAAGCAGTAAGTTCTTATCTGTTTGAAACTATCTGTAAAGCAAAGTATTACAAAGGTTATCTGAATATTTAAGGAGCGTTCAGAGTATTCAAAGAGTGAATTTAAAAGTGAACGGCAATTATCTGCTTAATCTTCACATCTTTCAGGTATGGGCGAAGCATGTGTTTGCTCTGTGGTTTTAGCCACATTTGAGACTTTGCGATTTCTTAAATATTCAGAATTCTGAATTTACTGTTTTCTGTCTTACAGTGACAGTTAAGCTTCCATACAGAGTATTAGGGATTAAAACAGGCTTGTCCCTATGGCATTCTCATGGTCTCTTTGGAAGGACCTAAGCTTAATGATTGGCCTCAAATGGATGGAGTATTAAGTTAGGATTTAGGAGACCTGCATTCAACTTTTGGGTTTGGTGTTTTATGGGGTTGTTTGTTTGTTTGTTTGCTTGTTTTAACAAACTTCGTATGTTACCTTTGGCAAACTGATGCATTTTGGATTGTGTTCAAGCTACCTGCTTTGGCATTAAGGTAGAACCTAGCTGTTCAAACACATACGATTCTGGTGCACTGAGCTACCTCATGCAGGCGATTCCAATGACAGATTCTATATATTCATTGTGCAGAGGGTTCCATTCAGGCACTCCAAATTGCTTTTTGAAAACCACATATTCAGTGACTGCACATCTAACAAGTACGCCCAACATCATGGGTGAGGCACTGCTTTGTAAATGCTCTAGTTATTAATTTGATTGCTTAAAATAGTCTGAGTGTAAGTAAATGGAGAAACAGTTGACTCCCCAAGTGTCTGAGTTGGATAATTGTATTGACATGGTTGGCAAGATGCTTTTGAAGTCTTCCGGATAGAAGTTTTCTGTAGGAATTTCTTATTTGGCCAGCATCAGCTGACGGCAATAAGCATCTGGTAGAACTGGAACCCAAATAGGTAACAGTTTCCTCAGGACTACCGATATGTTTTACTGTGATCATTAGTACCACTTACTGAAGTCAGTAATGTATCTGTAGGTAATCTATAATGCACAGTAGAGAGACATCAGTTTGGTGTTGATTCAGGTTGATGGATTTGCACAATGCAGTGCAGTTCCATATTGAAATACGAGCTGAAGACACATTCAAGAGAAATGTTAGCTTAAGGTATCTCTCGAGGCAGTATAACTGTACTGGTGTGGTTTTGTGCTTGATAGCCTTCAATGCTGAGCAATGCTTATTAGCACATGGTATTGACCTGGCTAAACTGCTTGTGGTGGAAGTGCTAACTCAGCTGGCAGCAGCTCAGGCTTGTGCATTGTGCTCCCTTAGCACGCTATAAATATTTCCCTAGTCTTTAACGGCCACAGCTTTGGAAGGTGGATTTTTTTAAATTTTCTTTTTTTAAGTTCTGTCATAACGGCATTGGTAATTTCCCTTTCATTATTTGTTTACAAATAAAGTGCAGTTGATTTTGTGTGTATGTGTGTTGATTTCTGCATTTAGAAATTTAAAAGAAATTTTGCAAGTATGTGTCTAAATTCCCAATCTAAACACTATGTAAATGGATAGTAAAATGAGGACCTCTGCCCACAAAGCTGAAGAGAAAAGAATAAAAACAGTACATGGCAAAAGGTATTTTTTAAGGAAAGATTTGAAAAAGAAAAACAGATTTTGTAATTGCAGTTTATGCTTTAATTTGATTATTTGAACCTAGTTTCTCCACTGTACTCGCTGATTAAACTCCTGCAGTTACCTAAATAAGTCAGCATACCAGCATTTAGACTAATAGTACATGACTGGTTTTGTCATGTACAATGTTAAACACTTAAATTAGTTTGAGTACAAGACAAATCTTAGAAAATGTAGTTAAGTAGCTAGAAAAACTAACAGTTAAGAAAAAAAATTATGCGGTATTGTTTTAAATTCATGATTCTTTGGTATTGTGTCATGTATAGGTAATAGTATTACAGACATATTTCCGTCGTTGGCACGCTATAAATGTAGTACAAAATCTGAGGGAAGAAAAGAGGTTAAGGCTGGCATGGGAGGCACAAGAAGAGTTACGGAAAAAAAAAGAGAAAGAAGAAAAACTGAGAAGGGAGCACGAACGAAGACTGAACCCTAAAACAAAAGATGACTTTGAGCTACTCTACAATGCTTTAGAATGTAAGTTTTTTTTCTTAAAGGGATACTCTTAAATCAACAAGAGTACGGTTTGTTTAAAACGAACTCTTCTCATTTTGACATGTTTCTATAGATACTTCCTTGATTTTTTTTTTTTTGACTTACAGTGAAATGTCTTTCATTTTTAAAGAATTATTTGGCTTTCATATATTTCTAGAAGCAGAAAAGGCCTTGACACTGTGTAAGCACTGTTTAGCAATAACTAAAATATTCCAATGTTATCAACACTGTTTTCATCACAAATCCAAAACATAGCTCCATAAAAGCTACTATGAAGAAAACTAACTCTATCTCAGCCAAAACGAGCACGCTTTTTTAGGAAATAATCAGCTTGTAGAGTAATGCTATTTGGCAGTTTTGTTATTTATTTTTTTCTCATTCATCTCTAATGTTAAGGTCAGCTAGAGGAACAGGAACTGGTTTTTTGGATCATAGTTACTTTAACCTTTTTACTCTACATTTAGGACGCTGAAAATAATACCATGAAGAAATTACTATTAAGATCCATCATTCGTCATTTAATATAGATATTTTTTATAATGGATTATATTTTTGCCCAGAATTTTACAGTATATGACTGAGGTTATTCCTTTAGTCCGAGTCATCTTCTCCTTCTGCTTTTTTTCCTTTCTAATTTATTCCACATTTCACAAAACTGTGTTGTCAAAATTTTAAAAATCTGTTAGGAATCCTACAGGGCTTCCTGAAAGACTTACTTTTCCTGTTGGAATGGGTGGTGCCTAATATAGGCAAGCACCTCTAAACTTTGCTGGAAAAATAAGGTGAATACTGCAGATAATTGACATAACTTACAGGAGAATAATGTTGCAAATGTAACAAAAAACCTAGACTATGTTATTTTGGAACAGCAAAACCAACAGAAAGCAGTGGACTTGTACCAGCATATAACAAAACTGCGAGAGTTCTTTCTAAAATGTCTCCTTTTAAGCAAGATGCTTGCATTGTGACTTGTAACAACTCATATATTATCTAAGGCTACAGTGCTTGCTTACGGTATAACTCTTTGACAGTTTGGATGTGACTGTCCCTATAGCAGAACTGGCTTAATGGATTACCTGCTTCATTACAAAGCCACCTGACCTACCTTAAACCATCCCAGATATTTCTTCCGTGGTAAACTGAGCATAAATTTGGTGGCATGTTATTTATAGAGCTTAGGATCATGGTTCAAGAATTCCCAAGTTATACACTAATCTTTTAATACTGTCATACTTTGACATTGAACAAATCGCTTTGTCTGAATGTATAAATGTCATAAATACTAGTTTGTGACAAATGTAGAAATTATTAGTGTACTTAAACTTTAGAATTTTGGGAATGGTATCTTCATATGGGATTTGTGGTTTGTTAGGTGTTGTTTCCCCCACCCCCCTTTTTCTTTGTAGATAGTTAGCTTTTCACTGCGCAAGAATCAAACCCTTTTAAAGGTGTGTGTGACTTAAATAATCTTTTTTTTTCCTCTTCACTTCTGGCGAGTGCTACTGTTTGGTAGCTGATTTCCTTCAATATTTTCTTTGAAAAACTGCTTCCTAGCTAATGTCCTATCAAATGTATGATCCACTTAAAAAAAAAAAAAAAAGTGTGATGAGTATTATTTGCAATAGAAACAACAAAGCTGAGTTAAAGTTGTGAATGACTGCTGATATTTCCAATATTTTTAGATTTAAAATTAATGGTTATGTAAGTGTCTCTTTTGCTTAATTTAATGTCATTGGATTCACAAATAATAAAACTTTCAGCTTTGTGTGTTCAGGAACTTAATATCTAGGCAACCCGAAAAAGCATGTGCCACTTCAAAACTGGAACAGAACAAACTCCAGTATTTGAAATATCTTTTTAATATTTTTTTAAAAATAATGGTCTGGTATCAATCTTTTTGGTTTGCTTTTGTTTACCAGTGTTGACTAGTTGCTGCTCTACATGGAGACTTGCAGTCATGCTCTTTATTTTAACAGAGCTTAGTGGTTCTAGGAAGTTTTTTTTTTTCTACCTGCATCTGAAACTACTTTTACATTCTTATAGTGTCAACAGTCTACACAAGCTAAATCATTGTGACAGTAATAGAATGAGACTATTGTCCTCTAGAGATCTGTGAAGGTTATTGCTGCTGATCACAACAGGGGGATAATATTACAGGGTCAGCTAGTACAAGCCATTCCTGTTGGTACAAAAACTTTCCCGTTGACTCTATGGTGCAAATGAAATGTGTCTATACATTCAGTGTGTCTGCAAATACAGAGACTGATTATTTATTTGAAAAGCATTAACTACTTACTTTGATAAAAACTGGAATGAAAATTATAATAAGTAAAATCTCTGTCTGTAGAACAGATAATCCAAGAGGAATATTTTTAACTTGATTGCATGTATATGGTGAATCAGAAGGTGGGTATTGATGATAATTGACAGCTTCCTCATTTCTGTAAGTACAAAATTGCTTACTGTCTCTGCCGTTGAAGTTGCTGCCCCCTTCAGGCATATAAAGCTTCATGTAAATTAATTCTATACAGTGCTTTTGTTTGCTGAAATGGCTTTATTTAAAAATGTATCTCTGGGTACTCAGAACTTGTCAGACAACTGTCATATTAATAACAAAGCTTGGAGAGCCTTAAGGAAATGAATGGAAATATTTTGAAATGGAAAACATAAGGTATTGTAGATAAGGAAGCCACAGGCAGAAAATAAACCTTCCTTCGTTCCCTCCTCCTACCTCTAATCTTACCTGTTACAGGATATTATAGGCTTTTTCAGTAAGTGTGCATCACATATCTGATTGTTTTCTTTTACGCTGGGTTTTGCTTTTGTATAACTGTTCTGGAACAATAACAACACTTTGAGATACTATTCAAGACCGTTGAAGTTTTGAATCTTATAAAATTTCCTACAAAACTCCAGAGGTATTTCAGACGGAATAGACTCTTCGAGAAGGCAAGAAGTGTTACAGTGTATGCAAAGGAAAACACTATTCAGTAAACACAATTTGATTTTACTAACAGATTTTTGTAGTTTGTGTATCATGTAGTTATAGTCAAGAAATGAGTACTACAAAATAAACCATGATAGACACATATTTATACATCTGTATGTTTCTGTCATTAAGTAGTCTAACGTATAAGTGCAGCAGGTACCTGTGGTTTGGTGATTTGATGCTGAGTCAGAAGGCCAGATTCTTATACCGCATGTACTGATTGACGTGCTGCTGTCATTACCATGCTGCGGTTTGCATGCCACTTCCTTCCACATGAAGGGTTCTGTTGTAGAAGAGAAAAGAGTAAAGCAATGACTGTCTAATTATTAATGCGCATCCATCAGCCTTAGATGGCAAAAGGTGATACCACTGAAATATTCAGTATAAGACCTGGAGTGCTAAATGTGACTGTCAGTCAAGTTTTATCTCAGTTTTGGTGGACTTCAAGCTTCTTTAGATTTTAGTCATTTATGCAGAGAGAAGCAGTAATATTCTCAGCACTGAATACTAGTGGTAGCACAGTAAGATGCTGTTCTTAATCTGTTGAGAAGATCTCCATGGTATCTTTTCTTGTGACTTTGAAGAGCAATTGTTTTAAAAGTTCCTATTGCTCATACCTCTTGGAGCTGTTTGAGACTCAAACAGTTAGTTTAGTTATTTTAGATGCAAAATTGTGAAGAAGTCATTTCACCACATATTTCCCCAGGGAGCTAAATTCTTTTTCTCACATGAAGCGCCTTTTTCTCCTAACCCATCTTTGAGTTTGGAGTACAAATTGGCAGGTTGGAATTGATGTACGCACACATACTCTCACAGAACATCTGTATAACTTACATTAATTGCTGGGCCATTTTGCCTGTATTGAAAATAAGCATAACAATCCATTCCCTAACACAGAAACTGGCTTTTAACGAATATTGAAAATTAATTATGCTATTTCTTAAATATGAAAGTAGAAGTTTCACTGGAAAAGATCTTATAAAAAATACCCCAAATATTTGTATCTGTAGTATGGAGGCAGGAGGAGACTGAACGGATTAACAGAACTCTTACTGGAGCTGAAAGAAAGGCGGCGTTTTGTGGAATTCTGGAAAAAGAGGCACAGCTGATTGCTTCCATTGGGAGACACAAACTAAATGCAGATGAGGAGAATCAACAAAAAGCTATACTGCGCTTTTTGGATAAGGTCAGTAATGTAACTTTAGGCTGAGCATGAAGAATACCAAAGTATAGGAACAGAAAAGACATTTGCAACCTGCCTGCCAAAAGTAACTTCTGTAGCTTTAACAGTTAATCATGTGAATGCTAATGTTATAAATATCCAAATTATCTAGTTGTTCATGTCAATACAATTCAGTAAATTTCTTTTTCCAAGCTGAGAATTTCTTAGCTCTGTGGCTGATTGAAGGACGAAAAGTGCATCCATTAAGACTGTCACCTGAGATTTACCATAGACACAGGTAGATGTGTATATATAATATAAAAAAATAGCACTGAGTGGATGAATTTTGTATTATGCAACTATTCTGCATCAAGAATGTTATTCTGATGGCACTGTTAACAGGATTAAAGGCTCAAATTCTAACAATTCAAAATGATTAATTTGAGGTTATAAAGCATCAGGATATTGCATACCATTCTATATTTTGTATTGTGTGTATTACAGTGATGTAGAAATTCATGCACGAAACTATTCTCTTTCCTAATCTGTTTTTGAAATTTTAAAAATCTGCCTGTTAACATCTCTTTCAAAAATGCTCGGTTTCACTAATCAAAACTAATGACTAAGTGGTCATCCCTCTGGTATGTTCTGTTCATTGTTCTCTATAGTGAAAAGTTTGGTATTGCATTTGAACTTAAATGCAAATGTTTAAGCAAGTATTTGTAAAATTAAAGTATAACCCTGCAGAACGGATTAATTGAATTTTTATTTTTTTTTAAATTTTTTCCCCCCCTCAGAAGTGTTATCCTTCAGGAACTAGATTTGTCATTTATTTCCCCATTGAGCACAGCCCTTTGGTCATCATGTGTCTGTCTTTAAAGAAAGCATTTATTCTGTTTTCATGTACAGGACAGAAACCCAGAAGAGCTTTGACTGAGTCTTATATCATATTGAACTCAGTTATTAATTCACTAGTGTTATGGTTTGAGGAACCCACAACAATTTATTGTGGTTCAGACAGTTATTCCATCACCTGATGACGCCTCCCCACCCAGGAAGGGGAATCAGGAAAAAACAAGGAAACCCAAGGGTGGAAATATAAACAGATTTAATAGAATAAGACTAGATAATTAACATTAATAATACCAAAGAACCAATATTGATACCGATACCAATATAAAATACACAAGGATTATACTCAGCCAATTCTATCAGTAGGCAGCTGTGCACTCCCAGCAGGGAACGGCAAATGTCAGCCACTGCATGTGCTACGGCTTCAGGAGGAANCCACTGCATGTGCTACGGCTTCAGGAGGAAGGGAGGGCCTCAGGGGTCCGGCACCGAGGCAAGAAGTTCTCAGGATCACAACCATCAAGGGAGAAAGAGAACTCTTCAGCAAACTTTCTAATTTATATTGAATGTGACATTCATGGTCTGAAATCATCCTGTTGGCCAGCTTGGGTCAAGTGCCCGGGTCTTGCCCCTCCTCATCCCTGCACCTGGCGAGCTTGAAAACACTGAGACCTTGAAACCCACACACCATGGCTGGCTGTAAAGTAAATGTTTACACAAATTCAGACACTAGAGTCTTCTAAAAGTACAGTTTGCCCAAGCGCTAGAAGAGACCTTACCAAAAAGCAAAATCACTGAAAGAGAAATTAATCCTGTGTCGCTCAAACCAGGACAGCTAGTTTCAGTTGTGTTAGAACTTTAGCTTGAGGTTTTGTTCTTGTATAATCTTAGGGGTGAAATGTAACGTAGGTGTCCTTCAGGCTTTCATCTATAAAACAAAGATGAGAACTCATTCATATATAAAGATGATTTAGAATGACATTAGGTTCAATGGCATCTTAATGTAAAATACAAAACAAAGTCTTTTTTAGGTAGACATCCCAGCAATCCATCCCCTCAGGAAAAAGAGAGAGTTTATTTTCTGGCTGTTTTCATAGTATGTGACATAATTACGTAAAGAAATAGTGCAACAGAAATAGGGTTTTTACTATCTAATTTTTTTTTTTCTTTAACTTTGACTATTTAGTGCTCAAAAGTAAATAGGGCAGTTTTGTCCAAAAGAGACTTTTTTTCATTCTTTTTATTACTGAGGTATGGGAACTGGACTATAAAAAGGGATTTGATAAAATCTATTACCTTTCTTCATTATGAACAAATTACTTATCTGAAATGTTGGTGGAACTGTTACCAAGTTTATTGCTGTGATGTGATTGTATTCTCCATTACTGATTTCAAGAGTGCAAAAAACCAGAAAACTAAATATTTAGGAATGCTATCAAAACCTTGAATCACTTCTATGTTAAATGTTTGCTTCTACTATTTGCAATCTATTCTGTATCTTCTCAGAAAAAGAAGCCTGGAACAGTCAAAGTGAATATAGTTCTCTTAACCGAGTCTCTATCTTTATTTTTGCTTTAAGGATTACTTTCCAATGTCCTACACTTTATAGATTACTTCCAGTATATATTCTCACAATTTGTACAGTTTTCTTACATCTAGGAATCAGAAGCAAAATGTTCTTCAGTACCAGAATTCTTAGTGACAATTGGTGTTTGGAGGTTCAGGAGACACATGAGAGACAAGAGATGCTCTCTCCTTCCAAACAGTGGATGTGTTTCTGAAGCACTTACAACTAATTTATTTATTCATATTTTAAATTTATAAATTATGCTTTTCATTGGACTGATTTCTTTTTAATTTGAAAATCTAGTGAGCTTCTGAACTACTGCAACTTATTCTTTTCATGTCTTTTTAATCATGTCAGCTATAGGGTTTGTAGTGTTGTTCTAAACTGTTGACATAGATAGCAGCCTAACTCAGAGGTAAAGAAAGTAACAATTTCTTCATTTCTTAAAAAATAAAGGAAATTAAAAAGCATTTTGGAAGTCTCAAAATTAAATGGATCGTTTGTTATGTCTGTAACAGTGCAATACTTTAAACTGTAGTATGACCTTTCACATCTGAAGACTGCAAGCATTTCACTTTGCTGCAGTAGCCAAAGTGCTATGAAACTTGCTTCTCCATGGAAACCTTCGTCCTCTACTTTAAGCGTGTACCTCCTCATACGTGTGTGCTTTTACAATGGCTGTTACTGGTTGTGTGTGCACTACGTTCTAGGGGGTTCTTTTCTATGCTGAGCTCATTCTTCTTCAGCATTTGTATTTTGAAGAGGAAGTACTTGATTAAGCTTTTATACAGCAATCATATTCTCTTAAAGGAATTTGTGTAATTATTAACTATCACTCAGTTCATACTTTTCATGCTATGTGCTAAATCTGCACCCATCTTATGGATTATTTTTTTTTACTTTTCTTACCTTTTTCTTTCTGTGTCTGTGGTGGTGTGTTTCTCTCCTCAGGGGCTTTTTTTTTTTTTCTTTCATGCATTGGCATCCCAGTGCAGTTATAGTAGTACTGCTCTCTGAAGTAATACAGATAACAGGATTATTGTAAATTCCACAGCACTGCCAGCAGACTAAAAGGCAAGGCAAGAAAGAGCTGGCAAAAAAATCTCAGAGTTTTAGTTTTCTCACATCAATCTTGAATACATAAAAATAGTCCTGAAATCAGAGAGCTTGTGATTCTTTCAGAAATACTGGAAACCTTCATATTGATGAGACCCCTGTTTGGTTTTTTTTTTCAGTAAAACTGCATAATTTGTTTCTTTTTAAATTATTTTATTTTATATAATACCCAGTTATGATAAGGTAGTAAGAAAAATTACAGAAGTTACAGGTATGGTATCTTGCTTTGAATAATTTAGACATTATCATAATATAGTTGGTCTGTGTTAAGGGTCATTTGCAGAGTGGAATACCAAGGCTGCTAGTTTATATATGGGTTGTTGCAAATTTATTAGAAGAAGTTAATTTTAATAACCATTTTCTAGGTTATAGAAGTTTAATAACCTGCCCATTGACTCTCCCTAGCATAAGCAAATGACTTTTCTAGCTTATAATAAGTGATTTCATTGAAGAGGATCAAATGTAGATACTGAATTAACTACTGTGTGGAAAACAGTGATTTTTCCCAGTCTACCATACAAAGGAGTTACAGCATGATACAGCTTCTAAGTTGGTGGGTTTTTTTTGTTGTTTGCTTGGTTTGGGGTTTGGGTTTTTTGTTTGTTTTTTGGGTTTTTTTTTGTTTGTTTTGGGTTTTGGTTTTTGTGTTGGTTTTTTTTTTTTTTGAAGAATTTCTGTTACTGTACAAAGACAGTGAAACAAACTCATGAAGTTACAGTAGAGTGCTCCCTTTTTATGACAGAGAGGAAAATCACCTCTTTCTAGTTTTGCAGAAGTTCAAAGACTTCACTAAGGAATTAAGAGTTTTATTTTTTGTTAATGCCTGTTTTTGCGATTGCATTTCTTAATCACTTTTGGCTCTGAATTGTGACCTCTGATTAACAATACCTCCTTTAATTAGAGTTTCACCCCCACTGATAATGTAATTAAATGTCAGTTATTCAGTGTTAAATCCTTTTCTCAATTATTTTGTATTTCTTTTGCTTAACTAACTTTATTTATTTAAAAGTGAGGAAAGCTCTATTTTGATTGTGGTGGTGACTAATCATATCTGTTCTGACTATCTAATATTCTTGGTATTTTTATGACTTATCACCATAGCAAGTCTGTATATTTGGTCAAAATAATGATTACGTCAATGCTGGGGTCATATCCAGAAAACTACTTGGCATGTGAATGCTGCATGAAATGTTGCTGTAGTTAACTCGCACTGAGACTGCAAAGTGAAGTTCACAAGTGTGTGAACACTCAAGTTCCAAATACAGTGAAAGAGAACAATTAATACACAGGATGGGGTTCCAAATAGCTGTCTCAATTAAGGAAAGGGAGTGGAGTTAGGTAATGATGGGGAGAAGGTTTTGAGTACCATCTTTCTATTGGATTTAGGTACCTCCCTCCCTCCCTCCCTATGTAACAGTGTGGTTTGCAAGCAAAACCAGTCCTCTTGAAAGAGGAGAATGGTTGGACTTTTCAAACTGAGTGGGGCAGCTGATGCCACGCAACTTCTCACTGTCTATAGAAGTTAAAGATGTGCAAAGAGGCAATTGAAGTTGTAGGCATATGGTGTGTGGTTAAGTTAGCAAACAAGAAGCTAGGTGAAGTATCTGATAAGCTGTAAACTCATACTCTGCCTTAGTCAGGTTTAACAAAGTCTGTGCCTTCTGTCCGTCTATAGCCAGCATAAATAAAACAGTTCCCTGGAGATATTTTGTACTGCAGTAGATTCTGAGGCCTTAAATATGCAGTCTTTACACAGTCAACAGTTCCATTGATTTTTACTGATAGTTTAGACAGATTTATAACTGCAAGATGAAATGCAGAGCAAACGTATTCTAAAGCTACTTTCAGTAAATTCATTTTAAAGAAGTAGAGCATATCCCTGTAGGAGAATTAATTTACTTTTAATATACAGTAATTCAAAATTTTCATGACCTGCAACTTTAAACAAAGCGTGCAATTGAACACTTGCTCTGGTGGAAAAGGTACTGATAATAAAATTAGCCTTTTGTTTTAGTCAAGCATTAATGCTAAGTACCTATTTCACCTCTGGTGAAACCTGATGTAACATAACACACTTGTTCAGCTGGTGATCAGATTATAATAGCTCAGTTATACAAATTGTTTCTGCAGTGTGCACAACCTAAGAGATGGAAAGCGTATGATGGAAAAGTCACTGAAATGGATACACAGTACACACTCCGCGCCAGAGAACTATTTGAAATCTACCGCAGCGTTAGCATGAATGACATCCCAAAAGATGAGAGAATAGATGTGCTGTTAACACTCAGACGTACAGTAAAGGTATGTTTTATTTTTCTATTTATGTTTAGCTTGAAGCTGTACTTCCCAAAGATATCCTCGCTTATTTATGTTGACACATAAGCAATACTTCTGGCAGACGGGAGCCAGGATGATCAGCTTGCAGCAAGAGAAAGCCTAGTGTACCACCTGGCATGAGAGTGTAATTTCCGTTCTAGATATACTTTAAATTCATATTTCACTTTGACATGCAAGTTTTTCTTCAAGTTTTGTTAGAATTTTAACCCCATGATTTTAGACTTTTTTGTATATTAACACATAATACAATTTTAGTACAAAGTTTAACTTAATATTTATAATACCTTCATGAAAACCACAGCAGAGATGTTAGTGGCTATTACTATTTATTTTTCTCAGTTCTTTGAAATGTCTGTTTAGAACCTTATGTCTCCGTTGGTTTGACTTACTAGTTTTATGGGTGGCAAATACCTGTCTATTTTTCTTTCCTTTGCCCCACACCCCCAACCCCTACTGCTGCTGCTAGTGATCCCAGTGAATTAGAAGCTGGTTGCATTTCTTTTAGTCTTTCATATTAGTTTTAGTTATTTATTTATCCATGTACAAAAAGAATAATATGAGTTTCAAGGTACTTTCAGGATGATACTGTTGACATCAAACTAGAACAGAGAATGCTGCTTCCTGGTCTTATTAAAAAACCCTAACATCTTGCTGTTTGGTAGTACCAGAATTTGATCTAAAGCCAATGTAGCATTGGGAGAACTGCTGGTTTATGAACTCCTGCCCATCTTAATACAAGCTGATATTGCTGTAGTAAACAAATTCTAGAATTTCTGTAAATTAGCACCCTGTTTTAGGTGAGAAGACATTGAACTCATTCACCTCTTATATTTCTCTGGAAAATCTCCTGCTAAGCATTTGAACTCTTGACGTGACTAATTTCCAAACACACTCATAAAGTCCCCCATGCCTTCTGTGTGGTGGGGTTTTTTGTTTGTTTGATTGATTTGGGTTTTTTTCAACCATCTACTGTGTATATACATTACACCTCCTATCACAGAACCAAAGGAAGCTTCTTAGGGAGATATTTCTTGGGGCTTTTGGAGACTGAAAAATTTGCATGTGTTGTGTGCCTCTGCTTAGCATTTTTTAATGCCTCCAGGTTTACAGTTGCTCACAGCTTTGGTATATGTGCAAGCCCCTTAAAGCAGAATCTGTTAGCATTCTCAGTTTTGTAGTTCTTTACATTAGCTTTCTTGGATGTTGTTTTCTTAAGACACTAAGGGGTTCTTCTGTGAACACGTTCGTATGTGAACATATAGAGGTATGAATAATGATTGGCATAGAATCCATAGTTTGCTTTCATATCTGCATTAGAATTGTTTTGTTTGTTTGCTTGCTTATTGTTGTGGAGTTTGTTTTCCTTTGTTTTCTTTCAGGAACATGAATGTAAATTAACATGGGAAATAGTGGAATTAATTGACAGGGAAGTTGATCTTATGTCAAGAGAGGTGAAAGAATGCAACTTAGGAGGACTGAGGAAAAGAATTTGTACATTATTTCTTCAGTATATTAAAACTCCAAAGTTTAACCCTGAAGTTGCTAGGATACTTAAGGTATTGTTCCTATTTTGCAGTCTGACATAGTGGCCATTGAACTAAGGACTGTGGAGAAGGGGAATGGAAGACAATGAAAGCTTTTTTGTTTTACATTTTGCTGTGGAATTGCTGGAGGAGTTCCTCAAGAAGTAAAATGTAGCAAGTACACAAGATTCACACAAATAATCTTATATAAACCTATAGAAAGCATGGGGAGTAGACATGGATATAAGAACCTGACAAGTGGCTGGTAGCACTGAGAGAGCCCAGGAACTCTATGTTTGAAATAAAAAATCTGAGAATTATAAATGGTAGATCTTATGGGATAGTAACAATAAACTGTAATAGCAAATGGGGAACCGAGAGAACAATTTTTTTTTCCACCGGACAAGGAGCAGCATCCTATGCATCCAGACAGGAAGAACATTGCCATTGTCAAAGTGATGTCTAATAAGTTTGCACTTAAACAAGAGCTGTTACGAGCTTCTGTTGTACAACCAGTTGCTACTTTGTGAGAAGAACACATAGCTAGGAAGTGGCGAAAGTGGTAGACACCTCTCAAGTTCTGTGATTGTTTTTCTTTTCTGACTGCAGATTACAATTAAAAATATGATTCACTGTCATGTGTTGCTGCTTTAGGCAGCAAAATGTATTCTGGATCTGTCAGAAGAGGATTTGTCTTACAGTGGTTGATAGTATCTCGGGAGTAGAGAATCTGTCAGTAAATGTTAGTCAGATTTAGAACCAACTGACAGTTATTTTACACTAAGTTTATGAACAGGCTTACCTAGATGTGTCATAGCAGAGACTGGAGATGAGAGATCTTTGTCTTCTGTAGCTTTTGGTTAACAGTACCTTGAGTTGAAGGCTGAATTGCACCTATATTTGTATTTGAATCATGTAACCTTCTGTAGACCATAAAAAAGTTGGCAGTTCATCAACAGACAGTCAAAGTGACCAAATCCTCAGGGTACGTTCAAAAAAATGGGACATGACCACAAAAGGTAGATGGATTATCGAACTACTCAAACTACCCAATTACAGACTTGGGCCCTTTGTACAGACTACGTTGTATTCTTTGCAGAACCTATCAAGGAGGATGAGGAGGTCATTAGCAAGTTCAGTTTGTTATCTTCCCCTATATTGTTTTTGGATGTGTGGCTCTGATGATTTTATATTCTTATGCCAAAATATTAATATGCCCATAATCTCAGGGTTTTATCTTTGACATAAAGAGAAGATTCTATATGAAAAGTTAAATGCAGAAAAATTAGTTTCTGTTTTCTCTGTGTTGTCATCTTTCCAGAATGTCTGACAATCTGCATACATAAAAGTGCCAGCAAGAGCACTGGAGCATAGTGTCTAGGACCTTCATATAGCTTCATATAGCTTAAAAATGAATTGACTCATTTATACAACTGATTTTAACAAGTACAATAAGAAAATACAATGCTTTTTGGTTTTCTTTTTTTTTTAAAAAAAACCAAAAGTATTAGGTATTTTAAAATAAATATTACTAGCTTTTACATATTAGAATACTTGCATGAATATATGTAAAATGGATTCTGACAGGATTAGGATGACACACAAATAATACGAAGATACTTTGTGGTAAATTAATTTTTGTTTTTTTAATCTTTTAGGTTCCACCAGATCCCTTAAAGCTTTATAAAAATGTTAACTTCTGTCATAGTTGCGAAAATTACTTACCATCTACTGAGTTTCCTGTTCCTGCTAATTCCTGTACCATTGGCAGATGTCACTTGTGTTGCAAGCTTGATAATGAGGCTCGGCGACGAGAAGCGTTTTTGAAGTATAAACTTATACTAGAAAATCTCAGAAAGTCTGAAGCTGATTATCAGGATGATGCTAAAATTGTTTTCTTAGTTCAGGTACTGTCTGAAAGAGCATTGCTAATAATGGAAACCAATGGCTTTGACTATAATTTTTCCTTTATTTTGTGTATGTTGTTGACAGGTTGAGAAATAGGTTGAAAGCTACAAAACCTTCTTCCTGCGATATGGGATGTTCCATACCATAAAGAAGAAGCACTTAAGCTCTTGAAGTATAGCTGTACTTTGAAAAGTGATTACAAGCTATACATTAAAAGAAGGTAGAAGTCTAGCTGACAGGTCCAAGAATCAGATGATCCAAATTCTTCTGTTTCTGCTGTGCCTGTCCTGTTGCTTAAAGATACTAGCATCATCTGTAAAGCAACAATAATGTTTTTGTGATGATAATGGTGTTCAAGACATAATGCTAGTAAAACTTTTTAAGCCCCATTATTTGCACAGTTTTAGTAATACAACTAAACTGGTTTGTGTTCTCAGAAGGAAAAAAATAAAGGAGCTGAGGTTTTGACATTCCTGTTCTGTGTCAGTATAATATCTGTATAGTTTGAAGTTTTACTGGTTTGCATTTATTAGGAAAGGGATTCACCAAATATTTTTATTTTCTATTTTTTTGCCATCATCTGTAATCTTCTGCAATATTACTAAGTAGCTAATGTTTCTTAATAATCAGTTCAAAGAACTTCTTGCCTCAGTCTTCAGAAAATTCTCTCTTTTAGTTGTTATTACTTATTTTGTCAGCAAAAGAATTTAACATCCAGTGTCCACTGGGAAAGTTTTAAATCTGAGGTAATTGCAAAGTGTTATTTATTGAAAATATTGAGCAGGCGAGATCTATTTGAGCTTTCTGAGATTTACTAATAAAAATCCCTACAGCATCAACATTCATAGAATAGTTTTTGAACTGTATTTTCAGTATGTCTGAAACAACATCCAAGCGAACAAATGCCAGTTGTCAATATCCCACTGCTACTGAAACAATCCATGCTGTGGTTTAGCACTTTGTTGATCCAGCTGCCAAAAGGAAGTTTGGGATTCTTTAATTATTATGCCTGTGTTAAGAAATATTATCAAAGAACCTGGATTTTGTAGATGTTGTTCATCCATACTGGTTTTTGCTCAAGCTGAAAAGTTTTTTGTCTGGTGTCTAACTTGGTTTATCTTAATATGTTAGCATCCTCCAAAATCTTTTGGAACTCTCTCACGTCACATCACTTGTGATGGCTGGTGGCTACTGGTGCACTGAAACGTGACTGCTTCTTAACTGCTGACACCAAAAGCCCTCACTTGCCGTTCTGTTTGTGATTGTACCACTGCAACATCTCTAGATACTGTCATTTTCATCCAAATAAGCTTGTATTCTTTAGAGTTGTAAATATCTAAAAAACAGAGGTTTATATCTTAAATCACTAATTGCCTTAGGTTTTTTCCTAGAATTTCCTTAAATTATTAAATTTTTTCTGAACTACTTGCTTTTTTCCCCTTCCCCTCCCAACAACTGTCTGTTCCCTTCTGCACTTATATCCAGAAAACAGCTCTGAGGCATCTAGAAATGACTTCGGCACAACTAGAAGTCTTTCGCAGCAGCTATGACAGCTTCATTCGTTGCCCAGTGCGGTACCATTACTGGCTCTGGTTGTATTGTCTATAGATGCAAGACCTTTGTGATAAGAGAAAAGATTTTTCTTTGGATATCTTGCATACTGATTCTAGCTGTGTTTGGGTTTACCGCCTATATGAGTGCTTCTAAGGTTTAAAAGGCAAAAGGTAGCTGGTGAGAGTTACGGCAGCTCCGGGAAGTTCCACTTACTGCAGCTAAAGACCTTTTTAGTACCCTTCTTTCAGAGAGTTTAACTACGCCATGCTCCTTAAAATAGTTGGTACGTACTATGGCTTTGATTTTTCTTGATGAACAACATCCTAATAGCAACGTTGTATTCATTTGAAGTTGCCAATACACTTAACTCCTTTATCGGTTTGCTGCCTGCCCTTGTTTCCCAGTCTCACCTGCTGAGCGTTCAATGATACTTGCTCCTAACCTGTCAGATGACAGTACTTGAAGGTCATCTCCGTTTCATGTGAGCACAGAACAAATTGTGGGGGTGAGGGGAAGCATCATTTGAAATTAATTAACTGTAAAATTTCACAGCAAAATGCATGTCTACCTTTACAAAGTGCAGAAGAAGTCTTTTAAATCAAACTCTTCCCCATAACCTGAGAAGTTTTAACATAGAACAAGCTTTTGCCTATTTTTTATGAAGAAAAAAAAATTGTAATTCAGGAAAAAGGAAGAGTCAAGTTATGGATCTGTTTTACGTGGACCCTTATACACCTCTGTATAGATTTTTGTAAGTTCTGGTAATTTTTCAGATGTGTAGCTTAGGACAAAAATAGTAGTACTTGCTAATATGTCTGCTTGCAAATTTCTGGCTTCTAAGAGGAAGATACAGAAGTTATTTGAAATTTTGTGAAAAGGAGGAAATACTGAAAACAGAAGCCAGTTAATGAAAGCTAATAAAGGAGGCCCTGTAGGACCAGATTTAAGACCAGATGTAGGACCAGTTCTATGTTCTTGGAATCAGTAGGCACAGATTTATTACCAGTGGAGATTCTAAGCCCAACTTCTATCTTACATTTTCCCTGGCAAGAATTTACGTGGGCTCCTGGATTTTGGAAGCAAGATGGATGAGATTACATGAAGCTATGTTTCACTAAAGCACTGTGTTGGTATAGTTTCATTCATCCTTTGTCAGGAATTTAATAAGTAACATGTAAACACCATTCTTTAATTAATTAAGTCAAGATTTCTTTTTAGAGGAATGAGTCTTCTTCAAATGGCTAGCTTGGAGGAAAACCTATTTAATAGTCTGTTGTTTACAGACTCCTGTAGATAAAAATCTTATAATAATTTTCCATGATTAATACAGGGAAGAGTTAATGGAGAGTGACAGAAAAACTTGCCAAAGTTCAGTGGTAACTGCAGTCAGAATTTTTTATTTGTTTTTCTTTCATTCAGGAGGCTGTGTTTATCAAGATTTAGTAGTGATTTCAGATGACTAGTAATAAATTAAACAAATTAAGATTGACATAAATTAACCTTAGACATAGGTTAAAAGTACATTTAAAGGCCTTTCTGTACTAGAGTACCTTCTACTATTTTTTGTTAATATTGTAGCATAGCTACCTGATGTTATAATCTCATTTGGTAAAATCAGCAACACTATCGTGAGCACAATAAACCCTCCATATGTCAACAGCAGAGTGAGGGGAAGAAAGAAAGCAGGCAGTGATTTGGGGTCTGTCATAGGTGGGAATTTTTCTTGTCCTAATTTCCCACATTTTCCAGGACAGATTATTCTGATTATATGTAAACTTAGAGTAATTTAGTAGTGTAATAACTCATTTATCAAATGACATTAATTCTGAATCCAAGAATGACATGGGTCATTCTGTCAATAATGACAGAGATGGATTATTATTATTAACCAAAAAGATCTGAATAGGCTTAAAGATGCTATATGACGAAAAAACGTGAGATTTAAGAAGCTTTATAAGAGCAGTTAAGCAATCAGGATGTCAACAGAAGATATGAATTGTCGTTGGCAGAGACAATCAAAGTAAGAATGTAATATTTTAGAGATGATCCAGGAAAAATGCAGTTGATAATTGCCACATTATGCTGAAGGAAGATGTGTATGTCTAGACATTGTTTAACCAAGTGATTATATGACATATGCATAGAAAAATTTTTTACTCAAAGCTTTATTTGGATTTTTATATGGTTACAATGCTTTTGTTGTGGAATGAAACATGCTTCTTCCTTCTTAACCCTGTTTTCCACTTCAGCATCAAGATCTGCAGTACATGATTGAGAACATATGGGGCTGTCAGTCAGCTCTCAGCGCCTGCAGTGACCTGTATGATTTGGTTATGGTCAGATGGGATAAGCAGCGTGAGTGGTCTCCATGGAACACTATTCTCCTCACTAAAGATGAGGCAGATGCACATCTTAAGCTGCGTAACCTTCAGAAGGTAAATTTGATGGGCTTAATTTTTTTTCAATATTTATGTTACGTTTTAATAGAATCCTGTGACTAATGATGTTTGGCCAAATGTAATCCTTACACTCATCTGTGTTTAAATTGGCCCATTGTGACTATTTAAATGATTGCATCTGTACTATTAAATAAAACTGCCACTAGTCCAGAGGGCAGCTGGCATGTACAACTCTCATTCATGTACCTGAACTCTGTCTTGCCCCGATTCTCCCTCTTGAAATGCAAGAAGCTAAGTGGCCTCGTCCATGCTGCCTACTTAGAGTAGTGCCATGCCTATGCTCTTCCCTCCACTGAGGTCAGACAAGAGCTGGCCTGGATGAAAAACATGCTGAAGACTGACCATAAATACTATCACAATTCTGTACCTGTGCTCTTGCACATGCTCTGGCCTCACTAGTTTCTGGCCTTATGAATTTCTCATCAAATAACAGAATGACTCTTTGTCTAGAACTTAACCATTTGTCTTAATAAAATTTGTCTCAATCTACGTTCTTACATAGATTTTGTTTAAGTACCCTGACAATGTAATCCTATAGTTTGCAATTAAGCAATAAAACCATAATTGCTGTTCTGAGGTAAAAAACTTAAGAATTTGTTCAAGAAGTCATTGAAACTGTGTATTTTTACACTACTCCCCCCAAATTCCATATCTGAACATGGTAGTCCGGTAAATATCTCACTCCACTGGACATCATATGGTAGAGTATTTAGTGTTCTAAGGCACAGGAGAATCCTGTGAGCTGTGTTTGTCCTGCAATTAGTAATGGATTATTAAACCTTTCACCTCTAGGTTATTCATTTATGTAAGCAGTGATCTGAGGTCATTGTTATGCAGTGTCCTTTTGTTCAGGGTGTTCTTAATTCAATTGCTAACACAATATGTGTGCATCACAAATGTAACTTCAGCTGTTACGCATTGCCCTTCTTTTTGGAAGTCCTAAGAGTATATGATAACTAAAGTGACGGAGCAAATGAATTGCTCTCTTAATGAAACGTTTGCTTTGGGGAGGAAATATATCAGACAGGGAATTCTAAAGGTAAAGGGAATTCTGCCATCCGTGGTATTTTGTGTGTGTGTGCCTAGCTTGTGTCTTCAAGCAGACACATGTTTATGTGATCATTAGCCTTAAAAGGTAAAATGAATTTCAAGCTGGAAATTCCTTTACTGACTCCTCTGTCTCACTTTCAGTCAACAAGACTGTTCAGGCAGTCTGAATCCAGCGATACTTATCTGCGTCCATTACAACATAAATGTATGTTACTAACATTATGGCAGGCAAAGACTCCGATTATGTACTTATCTGGTTTAACTTCCTAAGTCTGGATGTCATAGTCAAGGAGATGCCAGTAACTTCATTAGGTCCAGAGCTTCAGTGGAGGTGGGAGTTAGGCCAGAAGAGCAACAGGGAAGGTATGCAAACCTACCTAAAAATTGTAAGGTACTTTCACTTAGTTCTTGCTACAAAAATAGAAGTGGATCAGCTATAGTGAGGAGTCACCTTTCTTCACTGGTAATGGCCAAGGCTTTGTTTCAAAAGAAAAAAAAAAAAAAAGGGAGTGTGAAATAAGGAAAATGAGGCAAAGTTAGAATGTCATAAGTTGAACCTTTGTTTCTCATTCACTGAAATAAAAAAAGGCCTTTCAAGCAGTTTCTTTAATAGCAATTATTCATAACAATGACTACAGCCATAGCAAAGGGTTTTTTCAACTAAATATTCTGGCTCTTTATTACATCATCTGAACTACTACTAATCACTAGAAATTTAGGAAAATGTCACCACTGAATGCAACAGCTGACTGAAATGCTGCAAAATGCTTGCTGCTATGATTATTTGGAAATAATTACTCTGATTCTTATCAAGGAAATTTCCTATAGTCATCACCTTGCAAATGTTGATATTTAGGGGTTGCCTTTTTTAATTTTCAAAGGTAAGTACAAATGTTCTTACCTGAAAAGAAATAAATAAGTGTTATCTTGAATGGATAAAAAAATGCTGGAAGTTTTTCTGGTTTTAAAAAGTGACTAATATTTCACAAGGAGACGTTAGTAATTTTCACTATTGGGCCATAAGGTAGCAGTATAGAACTACAAAATATTGCATTATGTATCACATACAAATAAATTATCTGGCTTGGTTTAATTAAAGGGTTACTATTTATACTGTCTAAAATATGAAACAACATGTAGATCACTAGATATTTTAATTGTATTTAATGGGATTTGGATTTTTTTTGCTTTCAGGCTTATGAAGCGGCATTTATTCACAGAATAAAACATAAGCATATCCGGGCAAAAAACTACTTTGCTCAGATTCCAGCAATGACATCATTTTTGCATAGGAGCGACAATCAGGCTAATGCAAATGAATTTTTAATAGCTACGCCTATTCCTACTGGTACAAAAACATAACTCTTAGCTGAAGTTAGCTGAAGTTAAAGAAGTTAACTGAATTATTGATTAATACAAGTTCTTTGGTTTTAAAAAAATGTGCTTTTTCACCAATACCTTAATTGTATTACACAGATCAAAATAAACTTCTGAGGATAAAATAATTTGATCTTGACCAGTCAATGTAACTGCATTTCATGTTTTGTAACCTCATTATTAAAAAAGTAAAATGTTGTTGATGAGCTTTGTAAATTCTAACTTTTTAGAGCAATGAGTGTCTTTCTGTGTATGCCTGTGTTGCTTGGAACATTCTGTAAGTAGTGTAATATTCCTGCTGGGGGAATTTAGCTAATTCTTTGTTACCTTTTAATTAGAAAAATAATACTATAAACACTGTATTAAGTATGTTTATCTCATCTTAACCATATAAGGCAGAAAACCTCTCAAACCCTAAATTCCTACAGAACAACAGAATTGATATGCCCTTCCACATATAGCTGCTTTGCCTTTCAAACATTTGTGCAGAAGAGTAAATTTACTTTTTATAGGTCACCTTGATGGTCATAGTGGAACCGTCAGTATATAATTATTGTATCCAAGATCTTGAAATTATTGTAAATCAGACTTATAGTTTGACATACACAATGCAGACTATTTGGAACATGTTTACTTTTTTGAGGAGCTTGTGTTATTTAAAGTAGAAGTCAATTCTTTTCCATAAACTTATTTAGTTATGTTTATGTTTGGTTATAGTTACAGAGAAAAATATGATATGGTGTACATTCATATGACAAATAAAACTGTCTAGGAAAAAGCAGTAGTGTTTACAAACTGAAATAAGCATATATTGCACAGCAAACAGCTGGAAACTGGATTCACTCCCTCAAAAGAACATGAACTGTAGAACCAGTACCTTGACTGATCAGTGCATTCCAACATTAGTGGAGTCTTTCCATCGATTTTGCTATTAAATTCTGATTGTGGATTTTAGTTCAGTACTGAATTAATGGTGAAACTGCAGCATCTGAGCATTCCAGTTAACTTATGTGCTTTCCAGGATCTGAGCCTTAAGATAGGAATGGCAGCTAAGATTTGGCTTCTTCCAGGTTGATAAAAGTATTTTGAAGAAAATGATGAGTTGAATGGCAAGAAGGAAAACATGAATCATATAGATAGTAATCTACCTCTTTATAAATTTGTCACCTGTCTTTTTAAATGGCTTTTAAAAAATATACTTTACAACCCCAGAAGTATGACTTAAATAAACAGGAAGGAAATAACAAATGTGAGAAGCCACTAATCCATTGATTTCAATGCCATGCAGTGTTGAAGAGCTGGAAAAGACCCTTAAGATCTTCAAGTCCATTTAAAAACAAAGATTTTTTTACCCCTTTTTGTCCATAGCATTTATAATTGTATTTTGTTTGGAAAAGGAATGAATTTAAAACTTTTCTCTAATAGTTACTGTGTTGCTTCACCTGTTTATGTAGCTTCCAAGTCATATTAAAAAAGATACTGGACAAGTATGAAGAATGAAAGCGTTGTCTGTATCAGACAGAGATAGCAAATACTGGAAAAGCTTACTGAAAAGATGAGAGTCAGATTAAAGATCCTATATTTCTAGGAGAAGTCATTGCATTTTATCAGGAGAAGAAAACAGTTCAGATAAAGGGTCGGATCTGCCAGTTTCTGTTAGAACTGAGTAAATTCTTTAAAAGCACAGCTGATCATCTTTGCTTGAATTTCAGAGAGTTACTCACAAAATGATTTTGGAATCTGTTGGTAAAAAGGCCTCTGCTTTGGAGCCTAGATCTTTCCAGGATAATGAAAACAAATGATTGCAAAGTGTCAGTGCCTCTTCAAAGAACAGACTGTAAGGTGAAATTCTAACCTTGTCTCTTCACTTCTGAGAAGTAGCTAAAGTGATAGGCTTATAAAGTCTCTTAAATCGCAGCTTAGAGGTTGAGACCATGCAGAGTCCACGCTCCTGAAACACTGGTGAGAAATGCTGGGTTGCCCTCAGCTCTTTCCCAGATGTAGATGCTCACTACCGGTAAAAGGGGACTGGTCCGTATGGCTTGTATTTCTCCTTCTGCAGGAGCAGAGACGTGTGGACAATTAACACCTGCAACTTACCTCAGAGGACTCCTCTGTGAGCAGGACTCTTCAAGCATGAAGCAAAATCTGCCTTTTACCCACCTCCAATGCCACTGGTAATCCAGTTGCAGAGGGGAAAGTTCCAGCCTTCTTCCCACACGTGCAAGTGGATAATTGTTAATCTGGCAAAGAAGCACATGCATTTTGCCTCCCTACTTCCAAGAGGAAAGTCCATGTTTTTTCCAGGATCTAAATTTCCCGATTTATGTCTCAAAGGAAGAAGAATTCACAGTAATTGCTCCCTCCACCTCCTTGCCCCCAAAAGATGTCCCAGTGAACAAAGCATTAATTCTCTTCTTAGATAATAAAATGCTTGTGAAATGTGATAAAACAGGATTATAAATTAAATATACAAGGGTAGCAAAGTAGTTGCTGACCGGTATTTGGCATATGGAAAGTACTTTTTCAATAGCAAATGATACTGATAGTAACTGAGATAAAAAAAAAAAAATAAAATTCATCTATATCTTGGATTCTGTTAATTATTATTAACTTTTTTAAAGAGCATAAATTTGAATATGTCTATTATCTGAGCTGGGGGAAGAGGTTCTTTAATATGCTGCTGTAGTACCATGTTAGCTCCCAAACCTATTGCTCAAGGATCAAATATGCATGCAAAATGGATGGCACTTATTTTTGTCACCTATCTATAAATAGTTCTTCTGGCTTATCTTGCACTGTAAATTGTCCTTTTTACAACAGTCATCCCTTTTAGCCTGACTTACAGTCTAAATTTACCTTCATCTCACACAAATCTGGCATTCATGCTTCTTTTTATTCAAAATTTTTTACATCAGGAATGTAGAATTCTGAAGTTGAGAGGATTTTTTTTTTTTGAAGAAAAGGATTCATAAGCAAAGAAATTAAGCCTCCATCACATTGGTCTTTTCTCTCCAATTATTTTTCATGAGTCCTATATTTCAACTTTGACAGGATAAAAAATATGTAGGATATGTAATAGTCATACAATTGTAAAAAAAAGCATATATAAATCCAGAGTAATGGGTAGGAGTAGAATGTAAATACATGGTATGTCAATATTATAGCTTCTCTTAACAAAATTATTGTAGTTAAGTGGAGAAATGTAGTCATGGAGGTATTTTTTTCTTCCTTTTAGTTTCATAATGATTTCACAGTAGTCTGAGTTTCAGTATTCTGAATTTGTGTCAGATTTAAAAAAATCTTCGTATGCAAGCAGTTCTAAACATGGACTCAAGATTAATCGTGGGTTTTCAAGGAAAAAGCCCTATGGAAAATGCAACAGTAAACTGCGTGTGCTTTGGTGTATACCGATAGACATCAATCAAAAGCGTTTTTAGGTTGCTGCTCACAGATAAAAACCCACTGTGGTCTCATCTTATTTTAATTAAATAAAAGCAAGGAATCTTTTTGAAAAATCTCTTTCTTCACTTCAGTTGTTCCCAAACTGTGGTTTGTGGAGAAATATTAAAAAGGAGAATTCAGTTTGTTTGAAGTTAAAAGTTTGTTCACAAGTAATGCAGTAATCTGAGAGAAAACAATCTGGTTTTGTTTCAGAAAGTTTTAAGACTGTTTCTGTAAGGCAGAACACAGAGAGTATACCCACCAGCTGTGCTCCGTCTCGCTTGTGTGTGATCTGGTTACCATGTGCAAATACCCTCCAAAAGATCCAGCTCAAACCAAAGGATAATCCAGTTTTTGAGATATTGTCATCTGGAAAGAGACAGGGACAATATTCTCTCCCGTGTATTAGCTTCTCTTTTGTTTCATTAACCTACTTTAAGTCAGCCATTTCGGATGCAAGAAAGCCAGGAATCTCTTACATGGCTTAGGCTTTTCGTCGAGGGTGTCAGCATTTGAGTGTGAACTTGTAAAAGAAGTTGCACATGCCAGCAGTGGAATTTTTGAAACTGTAAATGCTTTAGCCCTGTGAAAACGCTCTGTAATAATAGAGCTGAGCACTAGTCACCCATTTAAAAATTACAGAATTGTCAAATATTTAGTAATGAATCACTTGCTCTTGTGGTGAGGTTCCTGTCACTATATATTTATTGGTCTTGATTTCCATACATTCAGGTCAGATTGTTGAGGTTGAGGTTTTATTCTGATGTGGCAGTCCTGGCAGAGTTGGTCGTGTTTGTTGACTCTATTAGTAATGGAGGAGACCCACTAGAACCCACTCTTCATTGGCTCATGTTAGAAGAACATGCTGCTTTCTTGCTCTGTTTGACAAAGCAAGGATCTCTGCATTGTGCAAGCTAAAGAATGAAAAGAATCACAATCTGAGAAGGCACGGCCTCAGTGGAATAAAAGTGTTCTAGTAATATGTGCTATTTCTCTAGACTGCCAACTGCAATGCAAACCTAGCAGGCTCTGCAACATTGAAAGTTTTGCGGGAAATTCTGTAATTCCTTTAGTATTCTGTGGCAACCACATTGTGCAGTTCTATGAGAAACCAGATCTCTCATGTTCTGGAAGATACCATGGAAAAGTCAACCACTTTGAGAATTACAAGGTATTTTGCTTGTATTGACTGAGCTATTCTAACCCATACTAAAATCTCCCTAGGGCATCCCGGTTCCACCCCTGTCTTTGTGCTCTGGATTGCTGTCTTACCTCTACAGCTCCCTTAAACAGACAAACAAACTGTGCCTTGTGAAAAGGGAGATGGAGGATTTCTAATATATCTCTGAGGAGAAGAGGAAAAAGAGCAATTAAAGGGTTAACTTCAGTGTTGTGTGAAGGTAACAGGGAGAAGAAAAGGAACATGTAGATGATTGGATTTATTACTTCCCTCAAAATTATTATTTTTGTCTCAGAAATCTGATTTCAGATTGAAGTGATAGACAAATTGCCTGATATTAGACAACAGCACTGTAACAGTATGCTGTGAGTTAAGGCAAATGGATTTAATCAAGCTGCGTGTGCGCAGATTCAGAAGTGCATGTCTTCTGACATCTGTTTATATCTTCTCTTACAGTTTTCATTGTGCTTCCTTATTTTTCCCTTGTCACAACTTTTTTTTAACACAGCTAACAATTATTTTTTGTGTGTGTATTATCCCTAACATCTTCTGATTGTGAAGAGGCATCTGTGCCCTGTGCCGACCACGTGGGGAGTGCCTGCTGCCGCCTGATGTGGTCACAAGGCGCAGAACAGCTCAGCGCTTGGCAGGAACAAAACAGTATGCTGGAGGAATTTGCTTCCCGGCATGATGAAATTCTCTATGACTATTTTGATCCTGCATGAGACTTGTGAAATACTGAAGTCGTGTCGGGTTCTGAAGTGATTATAATTTGCTCCTGACTTTTGATATTTTTGATTTTTGGGACAGCATCGCTCCATGCAAAAGACAGCCGAACAATTCCAAGTTTCAGTGGATACACTCCAAACGTACCGTTTTCTCACTCTCTCCCTTCTTGCTGGAATCTGCAACAGATAGATTTACTGCAGATTTCAAACCTGTCAACACCCAAATGTGTGACACCAGCTCTCAAATACATGTGAAAGAGCTAAGCTGAGGGACATGGTAATATGTAGCAGGGGAAGAAGATAGAAGTTCTGCAGAATACATTTTGCACGGTACAGAAAACTTTTCTACAAACTCCATTTTGAAACTGAGCAACTCTTGTTACCAGCCTGCAGTTATCAGGGAGTTAGAAAGCAGCAGGACAGGGGTCTGGACTTCATGACTCTCCCTTGTACTCGAATGTTAGAGGAATCTGCCTGTGCTTATACTGCGGAGAGTTTTAGGAGCTGCTTAAATCACAAAACTGAATGTTATTAAAAATACGTGTCACTTCCACCTTCAAGCTAAGGAAGTCTGTGTTTCGAAAGTTCCCACTGTCGTTGTGGAGCAACCTCACCCAGCAGCCTGGCTGAATCCGGATAGCTGCAGCTGAACCGGAAAGTGCAGCCGAGGGTATGCTCGGACTTTCCTTTGCAGCCGGCCAGTTGCGGAGGAACTTGCCCGGAGTCATGAGGCAGCTCTGCTCTGCTGCGCCAGCCCCGCTGCTCTCCACCCTCACCCTGCTCTTCAAAATGTCTCTGGCACTGGAGCACGTACCGGTGCTGCTTTGGTCAACTCAGAGGTAAGAAATCTAATACGAGAGTATCTCTACTTACGCCATTGCTCTGTGTGCCTGTGCAGAATATATTGTATATCGTCGGCTGTGGTAAATAACCTCTGGGCAATAAAATTGCCCAATAAATAAATTTGCCTCTTGGCAATCGAACAACCTAACAGATGAATTTACCCATTCTTATTTATAATTTTAGTGTTCTAAGCTGGGCAGTAAGAAGTAAATAAAACCTATATGCTTCAAATCTGAAGTAGATATGCTTTATTCACCCTAAGGCAACCTTGAACTCCACTGTTAGAGTTGTCGTGACTTAAAGGCACAACGTAAGGCAGTCTCACAAAAAGGACCTGACCAAAAACTGTGTGGGCAACCTTAATCCTTGCATTTCCTAACTCCTGAATCCTGATTTTTCACTTTAATGTTCTTTTTAATGCAGGTTTTTTAAGAGAATACGCTGCTGTATGTATAGACATCAGTTGTTAGAAACAACTGCAGAGTCTTGACAGATCCAAACAGACACGTGAAATTCAGGGGCTTGCATATGCTTATGAAATAAGACTTGGAACCTATCTTGAGAGAGCCACATATAGACCTCTTTTTTTCCAACCAGGGATTTTATTCATGCAGACTTTAAGGATTTTATATAATCACTTGGGATTTCCAGAAATGTGGCAGCTTGGGCAACGCAGTAGCTTCAGGTGGGGTACTGGATACATAAAGGTGTCAGCAGACTACGCACCACTGATTCACACGGCTGTCTCTGCAGGGCATGCACGTTGGTGGTGTCTAGGAAGTACTGCCCCAAAATACAGTAAGCCTATGTCAGAGATTTTTATGAAAAGGCTCCTGAGGGGCTTATGGGATCACAGGACTGATTGGAAGGGGCAAGGGCAAAGTCCTCTTCTGGGTGGGAAGGCGACAACAGATCTGCTCTACTCTATGTTTGCCTAAGGTGTGCTTTGGCCTCAGTAAATTCCCTTGACTCTCTCCTCCTAATTCCTAAATCCTCTGCACTCTTAACCTGGTTTACCTAAATTGTAAACCTTCTCATGGAGAGTTCATCTCATACCCCCAGCAAACACGTATGTGTTATACCTATGTCAACAGGCCTGATCTCAGCTGGGTATTTATTCATTTCTCTAATACAAATAATCTGTAACACCAACAGTGGTTGGAATTTGTCACAATCCAGCTGGGTACCTTCATAAGCACAAAATGCTTTCCGGTACCGCGAATAGCCTCGGTGCCCAGGTTAACCCTCACTTTTGCCGTAAGGATGAACCGAAGAGGCTGCAGTGCTGGGGATTCCCATTGGGTACCTTTGCTGCCATGACCAACATGTGTGTGCCTAGGCAGGGGGAGTTTTGCTTCTGAACTCCTTTGGTCATGGACTCTTGTCAGGTCTGAGCGCACGGGGTTTGATTCTTTTGTATCTTTATTGTTTTGTTAATTCCCAGAGTGTTACTTGTGGTTTACTCTTCCGTAAACTAGGAAAGGAACGAAACCAATGGCTTCTTGGGAGGTAATTATCCTTTCAGCTAGTTGCGCTGGATTCCCTCTACCTTTCACGAGGCTTTGAGCTGTTCTTCAACACATTTGAGACACTGAATTATCTTGCTAGGAAGACAACTAGACTAAATTCTGCTATCATTTATACTAGTGTAAATCTTTTGTCTTTAGGCAAGTTTATCAAAATTTAAGTCTGAGCACTAAATCTTGTTAATAGTTTTTTCTTTTCTTTTTCTTTTTTTCAGTTGCTTCTTTATGTGGTAATTTTAAGACAGCAATGGGAGGATCCAGAATTTTTATGAACATCAGGAATTAGATTCCTTCAGTTGTTCGGGAGATCTTTCTCCATGTATAGTGCCATATAGAGAAGCATGCTATTTTTCTGGTTTTTCATATGTGATGCTGTAACATTGAGGGACATGGAAAACAGATGTGTAGGAGGTATTGGTTGTGTTTCTTTTATATGTATACTGGACATTGCATCATTTTCCCAGCAGTAATTAATACCAGATTTGATATATGTCTACCCATCTCTCAAGCATTTCCAGAAAAGGAACCTCTGGTCCCTGGGGAGCCACAATGTATAGGAATCTGCAAAGTCTGATAAAGTTTGATTAGGTAATTTTGAATTTCTTTTCTTTTTTACCTGAAAGAAAGAAAGGAATGTCTCAACATCAAGACTTTTTAATACTCAAAATACTTAATCTCTTCACCTTTATACAACACAGGCATATGTATGAATACTAAACCTCTGTATTTAAAAGGAAAGTAAATGTTGAAAAGAGCTGTTCTGAGGATAAAGGTGGTCCTAAGAGTCTAAGTAAAGTTCAGTTCTTCCTTTGTCCTACTTCCTAGTTTATATAAGCAACACATCTGCTGACAACATAAGCAAAATCTTATCAGTTAATTCAGGGTGGTCATAACAGCAAACTTTCCACCCAGATGTAATTAGCAACCTGCTCTACTGCAGATTGTTCAGGTTTATACAAATCTAGAGCAAGAAAAATCAGGATAGTGGACTGATTAAACCAGTTTCATGTTTCCAGGAATAGAACATTTTCTGGAAGAAGCGTTCCTCTTAACATGACCTTTGCATTTTTGAAAGGTGAAGTTCTTGGGCAGAAATTAGTTCTGGTGAAAGTCAACGAAGCAATGGGAAAGGAGATTTATGTTATTTTATAAAATAAAAAAACAGTAACAGTAACTTTTGTTTGCTAACCCTTTACTCCATGCTTTACATCTTAGTAATTTGCAGTGATGCAAGGTTTGCAGTGTGTGATCTACAGGCTTATGAAATCTGGAAATGACTATCAAGAGTTTTAGGAAGGGTAACTAAAGAAGCGCAGCAGTTATCAATGGATTTCTAGTCATCTTGTGGAAACATGTCCCGCCAGTTTAAAACTTCAGTGATTCATTGATCAACAGAAGCTAAGATTCACTGATCTATTCCATCACCCTCTCCCAGCTTATCTGTTATGATATGATATTGAATAGTCGAAGGATAATACATTTTGCTGTTCTTTAGAACTAGCCAGTGTTTGCAAAGCCATATGCCAGAACAGCTATATTAGAAAAATGTAACACTTTGAAGTCTCTCTTTTATGCATTATTATTGTACTGTAATCATGCTATTAAAGATAACGTTAGATGTCAGATACAGATGAAACCTGGAGCTGACAAACACATGCAGTGTGCAAAGCATAAAGGAAGTGTGATATAAATCCTTACAGGGACATCAGTAAATCAAGCACCTCTTTCCTCTAGAAAGAAAAATTCAGATCTGTACTTTGAGAAAAATAAGTATTTTCTACTAAACAACAGTCTTTCTCCATTGAACTCAGGAAAAAGATGAAATGGGAATAACTAAGTAGGTCACAGCATCCTGCTTTTCACAAACTAATACTAATACATCAGTGGACATTCTCCAAATAACTTTGGCATGGAAAAATTAACCTTTATCTTACCTTAGCCTTTAAACCGGTTGCTTTTGAAAGCAGTAGAGATGGAAAAGTTTCTCTTGCATATGATTCACAGAAGAAACTTGATTTAGCTATTTTGAACAAATAATCAAAAGAATTTATTTCCCTCCATAAATTAGAGAGGGAGCCTACGGAAATAAATTCATTAAAATTAGCTTTTGTGATTGCCCCCTCATGTGTTTGTTTTAGGAATGGTTTTTGTCTACAGTCATTGAAAATATATTGCTACCTTCATTTATGCTATGCTTATATTGGGAAATGAACCCTGTTCTGGCAAAGCTCTTCAAGACCTGGTTGGATGGGGCTTTGAGTAACCTGGTCTAGTGGGAGGTGTCCCTGCCCATGGCAGGGGGGTTGGAACTAGATGGTCTCTAAGGTCACTTCCAACTCTAACCATTCTATGATTCTGTGATTCTAAATTCAGATTTTAAATGACTTTGAGAAGGCATTAATGCCAAATCCTACATTTGCAGTGTTTCTTAAAACTGCAAGGAATTTGCTGAAAAATCTGCTGAAAGAAGGTGGAACATAAAAAGGATACAGTGGAAACAGAAAATTGTTTTAACTGCAACTTTATTGGACTTCTATAGAGATACTGTGTGCTAACATGCTTGAGTAGCTTTTGGAATTTTGTTTCCTATGATCATGAGTTTCCATTCTGCTGCTGCTACTCGTGATGATGGCATGTGACCTTTATGTGTAAAAGTGGTATTTGAAGGTAATTTCCAAATGTTTTTAATTAGCTTGTTTGCTTCTGCTGTGCAGGAGAAAATATTATTTCTTATATGGTAATCATGAGGTATCTGAAAGAGAAAACTGACGCGAATAACTTGTAGGAAAGAGTTCAGAAGCCAGCTACAGAGCAAGAATGTAAGCTCACAAGTCAGAGTGATAGAAGTCTTGTTATCTTACTGTCGCCCTTCCGGGAGGTCCACATACAAGAAATCTTGAAATCTTTGCTTCCACCAAAAATAAGTAAGTGCTCAAATCCCAGTTCTACCCAGAAAGAGCTCTGGTCAGAGAAGAATCTGTATGCTTAAACTTCTTGTCATGCCAGAGCAGTTAGGGACAAGAAAGAAGCAAAATAGCAAGCTAACCTTTCTTTCCTGTCTTTCTGTAGTGTGTTTTCTGGCTATTGGAGGAAAGAGAGAGCAGTTGAGTTTTACGTGTCCTCCTTTTTAGCCAGCAGGAAAGCACATACATTAGCAGAGATGCCCGTCATTATGAGCCCCAGCGGCTGAGGACCCAGGGTGGTTCTGCAGTGGGGAAGTTGAGTCTGATGTGCTTGGCAAGCAGATGACTGCACAAGGCTGTGCATCTTTGGACGTATAATCTCGTGCGAGCAATCAATAATAGCAATCAATATGTGTGTCGGCCTACTGCCTGTTTCATCCTGTGCCATCTCTTACCGATCCCTTGCTGCCCACTTGAGGTGAAGAGTTCAAAGGGATGGACCAGTTCATCGCATTCAGGAGAGCATACCTTCAGCTTACGCCGGATGCGTTACCTGTGGCAGTCACGTATCTCCATTTCTCTCTGCAGTTCCCAGTAAACCAACTAGTAAAACATACCGACATTTCCCGTCTGAACCCTGGTGAGAATATTGTTGCACCCAGCTGACAGTAGCAGCCCGTTCAATGAAGGGTGTAGCCTTGCCTACTGCCATGCACAGCGCCCAGCAAACTGCTTAAAAGAAGCAGAATAAATGTGTGTGTAATATGGTGAATATAAGTATTAGGCAAATGCTGCATTGTAACAGAATTATTAACTAACTGATGGAGATTTATTTTTCTAATGATGATGCTGGAGTTACTCAAGTTGACTGCTTGGAAGCTAAAATGTCTCACAAAAGGTGATTTTCAAGGTTAGATAGCTAACAAGAGCTGCTTGAAAGAACAGGCAGTATCTTAGAAGCAAGTACGCTTTAAAACAGGACCATTAAATTTCTGAAGTTTTGAGCTCACAACAAAAACCTTTGGCATTGTGCTGCTGCAAATTAACTTAGTTTTGTTTCATGTGCTTTCTGTTATCTTTTATTCTTAATTGCAAGCCCCAAAAGCTGTCAAAATCTTTATTTTTTTTCTAATATTAGGCATGAAATAGATTTATTCAGTTATTTTTTTAAATCAATATACCAAGATATTCACTATCATTTTCAAGCCATTTTTTAACATCTGTTAATCTAATCTACCTTCACGTCCTTTAATATCATTAGTATTTTGGTGTGGCCATGCAATGCATATAGTCAATAGGAAAGTCAGTTCCTGAATAGTCATTCAAAATCTTTGGGAGTTTTTGTGTTTTCAAATATCTTATTTTTAAAGATTATACTTAAATACTTGAGATTGTGAGGTTGACTTTTCTGAAAAGTTGAGGCATGTCTGTTACAATTTCTAAGTTGTTTGGCTCCATAAATATAAATTAAAATGGATTTCCAAGCACAAATTAACAAAGAAATGAAGCAAAACTAAGAAAATATCAAATACTAATTCCTACCAAATAGAAAAAATTTCTTTCCTGCACAGCAGGGTTTACCTCGAAAGCTCGCAAAGTGACAGACAGAAGATCTACTAGAATTTATTTGTAACATCTGCAGCACGTTGTCCTGACAGAGTCTTCCGCATGTACTGTTTGCTCCAACACTCTCCCAAAGCCCAAACTCTGAAGGGAGCTAGGTATCTGGGACTGCAGGACTGCACTGTTTTTATGTCTGCCGTGGGTGCAGTTGGACGCTTTCGATTCACTCTCAGCAATCTTCATTGGAATTACCAGGAAGGCTGGAAGTGAAATACAGATTATCCTTATCTGAGAAACAACATTGAAACCCCCCTATGTGTTCCTTTCCCCTGTTCTGCCTCCATCTTAAGAGACTGCAAAGATTGTTTTCATACATTAGAGCTTGCTGTGCAAGGGTCATTTTCGAATTGCTTTTGGGTTAGAAAATTTAACAAGCATCTCAACTTCACCAAATTGCAATCATATAATAGCTGATGCTACAGCACACAGCAATTCTCTTTATTCTATTCTTTGTAATTAGAAGCATTTAGAGGGTCTGGAATACGTGATTTCTCAGGCCTAAGCAACTGATGTGTGTTTGGGGAAGATGGGAGATTAAGCTTCAAGCTCTGGGTTTTCTACGGAACGACAATATTACCTTAGTCAAGACACCTAGAACCAAAATTCTCATAATAAATTTCATCCCTATAGACCCGCATTGCATACTTTTAAAATCCCAATCAGGTGTTGAAAGGATAATGCCACCTCTTGTTTTGCCCATAACTGGTTTTGATAGTAGTAAAACCAAATACATGAGTTATTTCACTGTCCAATCCTCACAATGGCAGGTTGGCAAAAGAATCGCAAGCTTTCCTTGGCGTCTTGAGCTGTTCTGTTCAGAAGAGCTCCTGCTTCTGGAAAGGTGGCTTTTCTGAGCTGCTTCTGCAGAGTGGTTCCTTCGTCACAAAAACCTTAGGAGAGAGCATATTGTTTACGATAACACTGAAAAGCCACTTAAGAAAAGGTTTATGGAAAAAAATACTGGTTTATGACAACTTGTGGTCTAGACTGAGTTCTCCTCTCTGGCCACCAGGATGTCTGACAGGATTCCCTTTGGGAACTCTTTCTGAAGATTTTCAACATATTCTTCTTCTTTCTGCTTGCTAGCTATTTTTTTGAAAGATGTAACTGTGCTGTTGTACACAAACAAGAAAGTAGAAAGAGACAGTTATCTTGGTTGCACCAATTTCATTCCTGCTGTAACACAGTTAACGCAATACGAGCATACATGTGCAAGATCTTTTCCTCTTGAGTAGAATGAAAGTAAACTGAATTGTAAACCTGATCTTAATCCGAAAATCATATACCTGCTGCTGCATATTTAAAGAAAGAAGTGGTGTCATCATCGGCAGAAAATTTTACAGATAAAAAAATTTTTCTTTGTAGATCACGGTGGAATCTGGATACTGCTCTGCATGAAGGACACGTTGTCTCAGCACAGGAGCTGACTGTACTCTTGCAACCTGTTTTTACGCCGAATTCCAGAAACCTCATCTTGTTCCTGCAAGATAGAGTACGTAACGTTAATTCCTTTTCTCTCACCAATGCCAAGTGCAAGTCTGTACCTAAATGAGATGCCGTGGCTCCTTCTCACCAATCTACCGCCTTTGTTTTTCAGCTTAGCATAGATGATTTCACATACTTCAGTGAATCCTACGGTAACAAGAATCCATTTCAAAATGTTCAGGCAAGCATTTCTCTCTTTTATTTCTTTATAAACAGTATTTAAAATTAAAAAAGATTTAAGAAAGATGCAAACAATAATTGGGAAAATTAAACTGAATTACAGCAGTTTTCCTATTTAAATTATTTATTAAGATTGTTTCAGTTTAAGCAAATGGGTTAAAGGAAATCAACTGGATTTGCAGAATTGTTTTGTAGCTATTTTATTTCTGAAGATCAAGTTTTCAGAATTCATCATAACTGACGAAATTGCTGCTAACCATGCTGCAATTTTGTATTGTAAAAAACAAATTAAAATTTCCAGACTGACACTCCAAAATTCTATTTTGAAGTCAGAGGAAGAAAAGAAGTTATAGGAATCAATTATTTATTGCTGATTTTCAGAATGGAACATCTATTTTATTTTCACAGAGATTGAAGTTCTCATAACTCACGCAGGGAGTTAACTCTTTCATATTTTAATGCAGTTAATATATGACTAAATACTGGATTGTTTTAGTCTTCATGAAAAGAAGCCATGTTATTTGAGTAGTTTGAAATTAACACCAGGCACAGAACCTAAGACAGAGTGCTCCTGAGCCAGTCAGCAACTTCAACTTATCTTCTCACTCAGGAGGTTTACAGATTTTGTGCACGTTGTACTTGCATGACAGTTTATTGAACTGTAATTAGACAAAGGAAGTGTTGACATGTGGAAGTCATAAAGGCATTCCTGTAGGCAAAACAGGATGAACAGAGTTACTAGTATCGTAACTGGTATCAGAGCACACGAGGAAGTGTAAATTCTCAAGCACCACATAGCAAGCTATATGTGTAATTAAATACATAAATATTCACATATTACCTGTCTTTACATCTATACTGTCTAAGAATCTCACGTTGTCTTTGTGTCAATGATACTGGAGATCTTAATCTCTTTGCCGTATAACAGCATTTTAACACTGATGCTGGAACAAAACCAACTATTTAGAGTATGTACATGGGTTTTCTGAGGAATGAATGGGAGTAATAATCATTTGAAGTGTAAGGATGAGCAGTTGCGCCCAGGCAGATGTACTGGTACTTTTCTGGTATGCCGTATCTTCTTTGGGTTTAAAATCTATGCAAGGCTGTATCTGGAGCAAATTTTGTTGCTGCCTGACTGAAAAGCTGGTTTGATTTTAGAAGCTGTGTGAAACGTACACGTGACACTGCAAGCTCCTAATGATGTGGTGGTCTTCTTTAAGTAGGCCCTGGAGGTTTAAGAGGAGGGATATTAAGGTATTTAAAACTTTCTTCTTTTGCCTTGTAATCAGAACTCCATGGACACCGTAGATAGAGCTTGTAGCCAAAGGCTGGAGATGAGTCCAGAGACTGATGGGTTTAGAAATCGGGTGGTATACTGAGTGGACTGGAGACCTACTGAGGCTAGTGAGGAGATCCTCAGCTGAACAAAGCGTTGTGTTTAAGTAAATCTTTGGTCTGTATCTGGCACAGCAAAGATTTAAACCCGGGTTTTCAACAAGCTGAATTAATGCCAGTAGCAGTTTATTTGCTTTCTGACCTTGCCTCTGTTCCCTTTCTGTCTTGGAACTGAGAAACTTTTTGTCGTTATAGCTTCTTTAAAACTGGAAACTATCTTTTGACAAATAGCTCACCTTAACTCCAGCACTTCCTAGAATGGTTCTATGGGACTTGGCAATCTTAATACTTTTCTAGCATAGTTTTGTGGGGGTGAGGTGCTGTAACTTGAGTGTAAGAAAATGAGACGTATAAACTAAATATTTCTTTTTCACTTAGGTGCCCATATGGAGAATTTTGCCAATATCTGTTGCATAGACTTGTAGCTTTTAGGGCCAAAAAGGATCTTTATAAACATCCATTTCCATCTTGAATGTAACAGAGGCTACAAAAATTTGCTCAGTTGCTATTGCATCAGTTGCACTCCACTTGAGCTACTTCAGGAAATAAATCCTTTCTTAATCATGCTATGAAAGACTCTCATAATATTCACAGAACACAGGACAAAGTGAAAGTCAGATCTGAATTTTCTTACTGGGGAAATTAGACTCTTTGATGTTGCATAATCACAAATTTTTATATCTTCACACTCTATATTATACAAGTGATTCATTAAGTTATAATAGTTGTTCCATGTGACTTGAGTATCCTCCTTTTGAACTTCAGAAATGCAAATTTATTCACAAAACTAAACTGGAGATCTTATTTAGAATGTATATGTGCATGTAGCAGCATGTGTACTACAAGAAGGAAGTGTTATTTGCAAAAGAGTTATAGGCTTGTAAACCACAGAGACATTTGCAGATATTAGGTTTGTTCAGCTACATTAGCAGCTGTTTTGAGCTTTTGGGATCCATGGGTTTGTATGCAATAAAAGAATTCTATTTCCAGTTAACACAAAAGGAATCTCATAGGTAGATCATTTATCTTAAACATTCAAAGAAGTTTTTAATTAAGTAATAAAATATGAAGATTAGCACTTGGGGAACTTTTTTGTCAAGCAGTCACCTACCTTACAAACTATTTTTCTTTAATATTAGCTTTGGCTTTCTCCCCAAAATGCTCAGCTCTGTAGAACTGCAGTGTGTGGTAACATGCTCCAATTAATGACCAGCTGTGCAGCTGCATAATTATTATTGTAAGTCATTGCCATTCATGGTTCTACATCTCCATCGTATCCTCACTCAGTGGTCATAGACCGAGGAGTACTATTTTGTCACGTGTGATACAGAGGTCCTACTGTGGTTTTGATTGTCTTTGTTCCCTTCCTCTTCACCTCTTTTAGTTTTATTGTATTATTTTTGACAAGGGGACATGCAGAACTGCATAATAATCATCATAGATCTATTTAGTGACATGATGATGTTTTGTTCTCCAGCCTTTTCCAAAAAACTACTAATATTTGTTTTTTCAGTTCTGATCACTATCAGCCACTGGATTGACGTTTTCAAAGAGCTGTTGTGCCTCTTAAGGTTTTGTTACTGAAGAGTAACACTCAGTTCTGAGCCTATTATCTATCATGGACATAAAATTAGTGTTGCCTTTTTTCTCACCCTGTGCTCTGCTAAAATCAATTTAGGTTGAATCTCATCAGTTACTTTGTTGCCCAAGAGGTTGTACCAGAAGTTGCTTCTGCAATTCATCAGCCTTTGCCTTTACTATCCTGAATAATTCAGGGTAATTGCAGATTTCTTTAGCTCAATATTTATGCCTTTAACCAGATAATTTATGAACATATGGAACAGAACAGACCCTAGTGCAGGAACGGATACTTTTTTCTACTCCTTGCTTGGTATCTCTTTACCTACTGTTTACCTATCCTTTACCTACCTCCATGTGAAGCTTGCCTCTCTCACGCGGAAGCTGTTTCATTTCTTTTGCAGTCTTTTCTTCAAGACTCTGTCAAGTGCCTTTCGTGGATCCAGCTAGAGCTCCCTGGTGTACATGCCTATTGATTCCCTCAGAGATTTTCAGCAGAATTGTGAGGCACAACTTCTTTTTGCAAAAGCTGTGTCGGCTTTTTCCTAGTATAATCCTTCCTTGTTGTTATAATCGCTATTTTATTATTTGGAATAGTTCCTCCCATTCTTGGACTTCAGGTTTGCTTCCCTCTAGTTCCTGGGATTTGTATGTAACCCTTGAAAGAAAATCTGGTGTCATGTTTGCCACTATATAGTACAGTGGTATGGAGGTTTGTTCAACAATACTTTCTGTAGCTGTAACATATTTTTTCAGCTGAAGTACATCAGATCAATTTTCATTAAAATCATCATATATAGCTTTATGCATACATTGAGAGAACACATGTACAGTGTAAAAGTCTGTAAGATTAATAGTAAATGGAGAGTTAAAATGCAACAGTGATAATTTTCTTTGCAGTTCTCACTGTGCGTAGAAACAGTTGTGCTTCCAAATCTGTTTGAATAGATTTTTCTTTTCTACAGATAACCCATTGACCAATACTGTAGAAATAAAAACAATACTTTAATATTTTAAATTACATATTCACAGGTAACAGATGAAGATTTAAAAGATCTCTTTTATATGGAAGAGCCTGCCTACTTCAGGTGTAGGTTCTCAGATATTTTCAGAGTCAACACAGGGCCTTTTCCCCGACTAATATTTTTATTATAGTACTGTCTATCAGCTTTGATGTCAAACATAAACTAGTTCAGAACAATGAGTACACCTGTATGATCTTTTATAGATAGATGCATGAGTCCTTAACACAGATTTTAACAATAGGTTTTTAATGATATACTTAAATTTATTCCATTCCACCTTCAAATTGCTTGGGTGTAATGTCAATCCAGTTACTGTAACACTGAAATCGGAGCTGGGCAACTAAGTCCAAGCACAGCTTTATCATAGTGCAGTTACTTGGCTTCAGGATGGCTAGAAATGTGAACAGAGTCATCCCACACCTACCTTCAAAAAAACCTGAACAGCGATATATGTAATCCAAGAGTGAAGTTTCTTGTAATATTTCCCTCAGGAGAGACACTTCAGGGGACACCAAAGAAGGTAAATGCACTCATAATCAGAGTAAGATGCCTATAGACAGGTTGTAGATTCTGTCATTTAATGTAGGAAGCTCTGCTATCACTCAATAGGAGGTTTTCTTCCCTTTCCCTTTCCCTTTCCCTTTCCCTTTCCCTTTCCCTTTCCCTTTCCCTTTCCCTTTCCCTTTCCCTCTCCCTCTCCCTCTCCCTCTCCCTCTTCCTCTCTTTTTCCTAGCCGCTGTGTGGTTGCATTTCTTTGTTTAGTCCTTTAGCAGAATGCAAAATCAGGTGTTCCTCAGTAGTCCTCTTCACCCTCCACTCTCTTTTGGATTTCTCATGTTTTGAATAGGCACGGTAGTTGAAATCCTTACATGCATAAAGCAACATAGGGGTATTGTAAAGACAAGTGTGCAGTGGTCAAATGTCAAGAAGGACAAATGAGGCATGGGATCAGAATGGCTATCTGAAGCTAATGAGTAGATAATCAGCTGTGTCTGCCCTTCAGATGGAAAACAGTTGAATACCAGTGGCTGGAAGCTGAGAGAGATGGCAGCGCAGGGTTGATTAGGAGCAGGGGCACAATTCAGATATTACTCAGTAATGATACATTTTATATCTTATTCTATAATAAATGAGTAATCTGCTTAATATATATCCTTGGAAGAAGTGGCTGCTGCCATTCTGGCTTCTGCTAGTGAGCAAAGGATTAAAATATTCAAAATAAAATAAAATAAAATAATTGACTGTTGCCCAGAATTTTAGCTCTAAATTCATATGTGCAAACAAACCAAAATGAAAAAAGCAGCCTTCCAGTACCTAAAGGGGGCCTACAAGAAAGCTGGAGAGGGACTTTTTACAAGGGCATGTAGTGATAGGATGAGGGGTAACGGTTTTAAACTGAAAGTGGCTAGATTTAGATCAGATAAAAGGAAAAAATTCTTCACTATGGGGGTGGTGGGGCACTGGAACAGGTTGTCCAGGGAAGCTGTGGAGGCCCCATCCCTGGAAGTGTTCAAGGCCAGGCTGGATGGGGTCTTGAGCAACCTGGTCTAGTAGGAGGTGTCCCTGCCCATGGCAGGGGGATTGGAACTTGGTGATCTTTCAGGTGCCTTCCAACCCAAACCATTCTATGGTTCTATGATTCTATGAAATGTATCATTGTTTCCTTCCAGGCTGTGCTAAAAATGCTACTCAAAGACCTTTGAACCAGATCAGTGCTTTCTCCTCTATTTTAATTCATGCAGTTATTTTTCTATCAGTCTGGCAAATTAGACAATACTGCATTAATATTCCCTTATGAGCATCTATAGAAATATGAAAATAACTAGCCTGTGCCTAGGAAGGAAAACATGTGAGCAATTAGAAAAAACCAGAGCAGGTCAGAAAAGTGGTAGGCAGTCAGAGAACAGACAAAAAGGAAAAAGAGTAGTAGGAGAAAAGTGTTAGCAACACTGCAACACTTGCATCAGTAAGAGGCAGGGCAGAGAGTCTATAACAACTTGAATATCTGAATGTTGGATCAAGTGACAGACTCAATCTAGACTTAAATGTAGAAAATAGGAAAGCGAAGTTAACAAGTTGTAAACTAGGACTCAATGAAAAAAATCTTCAAATATTCACATTAAATTTAAGGTACATTAATTTTGGTCATTCTCAAGACTCCATCTTGCATTTTCTTTCCCTGAATATTTCCAGTTAATTTTATTATCAAGAAGAGCCTTTGGAAAGGAAGTTTTTTTGACTATGCAGGTATTAAATTCATAGAATGAGAATGTTTTTAAATTAATTTCACTCAAGTATTTTCATCAGAAACTCAGGTATGAGAATTATAAGTAAAGTGATAGATACCCTGATGCTTGATTCTCTGAACCAGTTCAGCCTGAGCTTTATAGTTTGTATTTCAAGTAGAACGGCAGGAAGTACATGACATGAAGTTTGTTTGTGTGTGTCTGGAAGCTCTGTAGATCTTGAAACATGTAGCTTGCTTTAATTAATAGTTACAAATTAGACCTTTGTCTGTACCATGTGCTGTACTACCAGGATGTACGCAAGGGAAGGGTATTTATTATGCAAAGTATGACTCTGTACTGGATAATGCTGCTGGAACTTGAGGTGTCCAACATTGATCCTTCTCACCTCTGAGGGCATTTAGTTAGATGGTTGTCTTTGCTTCTGGCAGCATTCATAACCTGTCTTTCCAATACATTCTTGGCTTGAGAACTTCTACATCATCTGTCTCTCCTCTTCCACCACACATATGGAAGGGACAGTAAGAACTGGATGTTCCTGAGTGCCTTAAGCTCACCCCAAGAAGCTGCGGGAATAAAAGCAACACGAGAGTCCCTTCACTGCCCCTTTCCAGGAGCAGCCTGAAGCCGGCATCAGGCTGGTGAGAACTCACATAGTGTTTACCATGGTTGTTCCTCACTTTGAATATTAAGTTAAGGATACATTAAAAAAAAAGGGTTGTGTTTAATTATTAAGCAAGTAAATAAACCGTTCATAAATTTATTACAGGAAATTCTTCAGTCTTCTCCCTCATCTTTAGTTTTGCCAGCTGTTGACTGCAAAGCTACCAGGTATCTTCCGAGCTTTCTTCAGGAATCAGGAGATTGGAAGTTAACAAACATAACTAATCTCGATGTCTCTCAGCTGGAAGTGAATACATCTAAACCAAACTTACTGGTGGTTCAGCTACAACCACTTGTCAGGTAGGAGCTTGTCACAAACAAAACTGACCCACATGTGTGCACGATTTTTAAAGCTTTTGAAAATGTCACTTGTATTCAGGAAATTTAAAAAACAAAGTGGAAGCTTACAGGGTTAGCAAAGTTATTTTTCTTGCAAGGGTGAATTCGTTTTTTTTTAAAGTCCCCTGATGAGCTTACCAGGTGTATTAGATGAATTATGTTGAGAAAGTCAGTCAGGCATTCCTATTTTGTCTGTCTCATTATATGAGAACAAAGGGACAACTCCTAAAACCTAATGGCAACACAATTCTAGCAGAAAGACTGAATTATTTTATGCAACACATGATTAACCTGCAGAATTAATTGCTAGAAGGCATTCCAGGGGTCAAAGAAACTGGCAGGATAAATAAGCAAGCAAATAAACATACAGAAAAACCTGCAGTTAGTATGAATAAAAAGACTGGGTTTCATCACTCTAGAAGGAAGGGGAGGGCTGTAATTCCTCATGTTTCCAGGCCTATGACAACTGTGATCTAATGGAGGTAGGGAGAGACTGTTCCTCCAGGTGGATGTGTATTTAGAAAACATAAGGCATGGGTGTATCAAGTCACTCTGCTCATCTTCTCCTGCTCTTTCTTCTTCTTAGCCTGTTACCTGGGCATTTGTACATGTCGGTATACGGTGTGTGTATCAATGGAAGTGCACTAATATCAATAACTGCACTAAGGAAGTGCAATTATGGCTATCATGTCACTACACAAAAAAAAGACATGATACCCATTTTGAGGAGCTCATGTACAAATGTTAGACAAGGGGCCAACACCAAATGAAAAGAAAGCTGTGCAGAGATTGGTCAAAATAACATCAGTAGTCTGGCTTCTCCACAGCTAAGGAAGTGTGAGGGGGTTGAGAAATCAGCTGAAGATGTGATCCTTGTGCTATTAATGGCTGTGCAGAAGGAAAGGGTCATAAGGAGGAGATGAGAGAATGATGGGGGGACTGACGCTGACAGTAATCCTTTTACTAGTCAGTACATTTGCACATTTCTGGTTCACACTTTTCTTGCCTCAAAAAGATTTTTAATTATTTTTCTCCCACTCTTTTTGTAGTGGTTTAAATGAGATTTCCACCCTAGAAGCAATTGCTGAAAATGGTAAGCAATATGACCAAGATACAACTAACATTTCATTATTTAAGTCTGTGTTTTCACTTGAGCAGTTTGTATTCTCTAGTTTCTGAGTTTTGCTGTAATACGACTATTTTAAGGTTTTCTTTTCCCCCATCTATACTACTTATAAGCAATCAATTATCATAGTGTTGAAGCACTGAGTGTCTAATTCAAAATCTACTGAAATGGATACAGGTCTATGACCTGAAATGTAATGATAATTCACCTCTTCTTCAGGCATGAGCCTTTGCTCTTGCTCTGAGGTCCTCCCAGTTCAAAATATGAACCTGCATCTCCATGCAGCTCAGAATGCCTCCTTGGATCTCACCTTGTGCGCCAGCAGCTGGAGATGTCAGGCTCATCAGCAGTTCAAAGGTCTTGGTCAACAGAAGGTGTCTGAATGAATAGCAAATGTTTTTCTGATCTTTGTAAAACAAAGGCCGTTCACAGCCTTTGATTTTAGAGTCTTATTGGTTTTGCAGGTATTAAAGACTACTTGTTAAAGTTGAATCTCTCCATATAACACTGTAATAAAACTTTTCTTGACTAGCATCTGGCTGAAAAAGAGGTGCCATACACCAAAGAGGCACTGAGAGGCAGCTGGTTTTTTTCAGGGCTTTCACCTACTACTCTAAATTAGAGATTGAGTTATAAAGAAGTCTGCAAATCACTGTAGTAGTAGTAGTTTGAGGGATGCGTAGTGTAGTGTAGTGGGCTGATAATTAAACAGTGTCCTTAGTGCCTATGACTGTTTCTGCACAGACCTGGGGGTGTAAAATCAGAAGCAGATTTGAAAATCAGGGGAAAATATATCAGTGGTGTGTCCTTTCTCTTTGTTTTTGCACTACTCCAAGGTGAGTGTGATTTTTATACTCAAAACAAGCATCTGGATTTCCATCTCTGGACTGCAGAGGAGCTGTTTAGTTCTCTTTTCTTGTCCCCAGACCATACTAGATAGGAAAAGCCTTGGCTAAATATTAGCTTTATGGGACATTTCTTTCATCAGCTGCACAAACCCAAGAATAAGTTTCCCAAAGCCTGTCTCAGGCCACTTTGGTTTGGAACAGCAAAGTTAACGGGAGACCTGTGGGATGACGGAGGAACAGGCTATACCAACTTTCTGGTTAGTGTCAACTAGCTGTTAGCAGGAAAAAGGTGTGTGGATCAGGGAAGATGTGCCACTTTGTAAGGCCAAGTGCAAAATCTGCACTTAGTGTTCTGTCTTGGCTGTGCTCTAGGCAAGGGGGAGAGTGGGCTGAATCCTCACCTTCTAGTTTATTTGCCAAAGCAGCCACTCCATGCATTGCTGAATAAAAACTGGAAATAACATCAGCAGGAAGTTTTAATTGAAACGAAAGTTACTGAGCCACAGTTCCTTGAAATTATCCCACTGAAGATCTGCGCAGCAGATGGGAGAGAGTCAGAAGAAAGTCATTCCAAAAGTAGTAGACAAGTGTCCCAAGTACAGTCTTCCAAGTCGTGCAATCTGGTCTCCAGCAGCTCTAGGTACTGTTTGCAGCACAACTACAACTATTTGCCAAACATTGCTGTCAAGATACCCTTCAAGGTCAGAACTGCTTGCAAGGTCATGAGTTATTGATGTTTGTTACAGAGGAAACGCTGCTAGATCCTACCTGGGTAAGCAACAAAAAATACTATTTGTCACATACCTGCCATGTGGCAAGAGAATTGTTAAGCCGTAAACATTACTTGTAATATTTTTTTTTGCAGTATCAACAGTTAACCCATAGAAAAACACTGCAGACCTGTAGCAGGCTGCCTAGAAGTTCACAAAGCCTCATATGTTTGTCACAACAACTTCTTTCCTTTCCGCTGTAGAGGGTTTTAAAATCTGATATAATAAAATGTTAGAGAAATCTCTCCTGCTGTTTTACTCGCTGCAGACAGGAAGCTCTGTAAGACAGAACAAATGGGCTCAGATTCTGCCCAAGGGAAATGTGCTTTTCTGAAATATCTAGAAGCTGGAGCAAGCAGAGGTTTTTAGCATGTTATTAAAATGAGCCTCGTTATGAAATCCAAACTGGAATTCAGAATCCAAATGTGCTCAAGTTTCAAGGGATTCAGACATACTGTTTTCTTTATGCTTCTTTTCAGTCTTTCTTCTTTCTTTCTTTCTTTTGCATGAGGTAGAGTTCGACATTATTACTCAGTTTTTGCCAATTTTCCTACACGTTTTTCTGGTCTGGAGAAGGTTGCATTCTGTCATGTCAGCCTCACTTGCTGGACTCATGTCCTGGTTTGAGGTAAAACAGGACCAATTTTGTTCAGTAACTTTACTTTTTAGCTAGGCCTCTTCTAACTGCTGAAATTAACAGCATGTTGTGCAGAAAACTGTTCACNCTAAACTTTTAAGTCTCTCTTTCTCGCTCTCTCTTGCCTCCCTTCGGGAGCGGAGCAAGAGGGAGCGAGCATCTGTCATTCCACCGGATTGGGCCAATCTGGCCCAAACCATGATAACTCAGCATACCTCAAAGTCAATGGCAAAGCTGCCTGTGGCTCCATCTGCATAAGATGAGGCTCTTTAATTGCTATTGCATTGTTCTGGTTTCAGCTGGGATAGAGTTAATTTTCTTCCTAGTAGTTGTTGTGTTTTGGCTTTAGTATGAGGATAATGTTGATAACAATACTGTTTTAGTTGTTGCTAAGTAATGCTTACATTAAGTCAGGAACTTTTTCAACTTCCCATAGAAGCTGAGAGGGAGCATAGACAGGACAAGGTAACCATGCTACCTAAAATAAAAAAACTCACTTCAGTAGAACCACTCTAAAATCACTCTAACATCAATATCACCATCTGGAGATGCCTCTTGTCCCATTGAAGAAAGTGCCTGGGATGACTAATGTTACCATGTAGGCATGTAATTTAGGTGCTTTAAAATATGGTGGACAATCTGGGCCCTTTTCCTTGGAGAATTTGCAAATATTTCCTAAACAAGGTAGAGTTTTGATCACAAAGATCTATATCAACTCTGCTGTCATAAGGGTGTTCACAGCAGCTTCTCTGAATAAAGGAATTGCCTCTAGAATCTTCCCAAAGGCAATAGTTATAGATGTTACTGGTAACTATAGTTACGCGTAGCTCCTTACTGAAGAGAAATGCAAATAATGTGTTATTTCAGAAAGTAATTGGCTGCTTTAACGACAGAAAAAACAAAGACAATCTATGCATTTTTCTATGTATTATTTTTTATTCCACAAATTTTAGCAGAGACTGCTGAGAGTTTCCAGTGAGTTGCATACAGAACACAAAATCTGCATTATGTCATGCCTTGGACCTCCACCTCCAATATAATTACACTAGTAGTATATAAGCAGTTGTTTTTCTGAGTAAGTCTGTTTCTTATAGTAGATCCTTTTACAAATAATTTTTTAGAAGGAAAATTTGCATAGCTATGATTCTTGACCGATATGAGGAAATCAATTTGGTTAAAACCCTGCCGAAAAACCAATGCTTGCATTTTCATAAAAGCTAAACATTTTACTCAGCCAGGAGACCATAATAACTGTAAATAGGAGAGGTTAAAAAGGATAATAATACAAGCTCCACTTACAGTACATGAAAATGAAATACAATTTCTGTAAAGTATAACCTCGAAATCTGAGAAAACTGTATGGCCAGGTTATAAAATATCCATTCACCAGAGTGGTACATGGATGAGAAGTGGGAAAGTACTGAAACAGTAAATGTGAGTCTGCGTGCTTATTTCTCTATCAGTCGCAATAACAACACTAATAATGGTTCTTGACTCACAACTATTATGCTCCTTATCGTAAGCAGATGTTAGTATTTCTGCATACAGCTTGAAAACATTTATCAGTTGTAAATATTTGTCACAACTGCCTGTGGTTTCAGAACTAAAGGAGGATCTTCTTTAGAGGCGTCTTTGGACCTCTTTGGAAGGTCCTTTCTTCCTTGCTTGACTTTTCCTTCCTTTTTCAGAAATACTCCCCAATATTTCTCCTTTGGCCTCCACTGTAGTCAACAGCAAAATTTTCCATATCCTGTTGAGGGTGCAGAATCAGGCTTTAAATCCACTGAAGCAAAAAGGAATATTGCTGCCAATATGACACATATCATGCCCCAAGCTAAGCACTGTTTTGAGTATTGTTTCTCAGTGATTTGTTCTGTGTACTTTGTAATTCACAGAATAATACTACTTAAGCGTTGTTATTATTTATTTATTTATTTATTAACTGGTCACGTGACTAATAGTATATGCATGGTGCTTTCATCTCTTAAGTGATTTCTTCTGCTCTTGCTTTTAATTACCCAAAGTTCAACCTTTCAGATTTCTATGGTATTTACTTTTTGGTTTCAAAATCACCTCTTTCTCTGAAATGTTGCAATGTATTTGTTTTGTATTGTCTCCTTGAGATTGTGCGTTTTTCAAGACACTGAACATGTCTTATCCCATTTGAACCTATTGACATATAAATGGTATGAGCACCTAAATTGCTTAAATAAACTAAATAATCTTAAACATCTAGCTCATTACTTCTCCAACCACTGTAGGATTTTACCTTTCTCAGCTTACAGTGTTTGTTAAATTATACACATTTCTATTTATAGACAAAATAATTGGAAGACTGACCATGGATCTGCAGGAACGAGGGATTAATTTTTCAGTAATTTATACTGCAGTGAAACCTTCAAGGGTGAGTAATCTTCAGTGCCTAGAACTGTCAGATTTTTGGCATCTAACAACTTAATGTTTACAGAGGAATGCTGTAGATGATTTTTAAGATTACACAGGCAAGCAATCTGTATTATATGAGGTTTTGACCAGAACTGATTGCATGAATTTTCATGTACAATAGCTATTGAAGTTTTACTGTTCTTGGAGACCATAAACCTGCCATTGTCTTTAGAACTTACTATTATTTTTAAGGACTGTAATTTTATATTTTTTTCCATTTAACCTATGGTTTTATATTAAGTTCTGCGTGGAACCTTATCGAGCTTTCTAGTGTGGCTGGTCAGTAAAGGCAGGATGTTGTTAATTAACTGAAACTTACTAATGTATCCATTTTTAAATTAACTGGTTTCCTTCCTTTGAGTCAATACTTGGTGTTTACAACTGGAAGGTAGTTTTCACCCTTGCTAGTAGTCAGAACTTCATTTATAGATCACACCATATTATGTCAGCAGTAAGTAGCAATGCAGAATAGTTATTTATGCAGTTATCTGTTTTGTATTACATACAGGTTGTAATCAAGAAATATTAATATTTTAATTTTAATATGATTAAATAGAAGACAGTCATGCCTTGAGGAAAACAGAATACAGTTCTCACTAAAAATAAAGGCATATGACGGATGGGCTGTATCCTAAAAATCAGCAACTTTGAAAGAAACATATCTATCTGTTCCAGTGGTAACATATCTGAGCTCCTAATACGATGCTTAGTTTAATTTGAATTTTAATTCAAACTTGAGATAATGTATTTGAGATTACCAAAGATATAATTTCCTTGGTTTAGGAAACAGGAAAGCCATTAGTAGGATTGTCTAGATGTAGTGTGAGCACTGCAGACAGGATCTTGAGAACGTAAAGCATTTTCAGGAGGGAACACTATGACAAAGTCATAACTGTTCTTAACACAAGAACAAAACCTAGAAAACCTGTTTTAAATGGGTACGAACTGAAGTCCCTTTAGCTTATCCAAAAGAAGAGTAAGAGGCAACTTGAGTGTACTTCATAAATGTTCTTTAAACCAAAAGAGGACGAGCCCTCCAAAGGTGTTCTGTGTTCAATCAGAAATAACCTGGGTTTTTGCAGGGAGGTAGGATCTTGAACTATCCAACAAGATGATCAGAATAGTACCTTCAGACTCTAGGAAAAAGGCTAGTCCTACTGAGAAAAACAAGAACTTTCTTCAATAAGCCATCCTGTGATTTCCAGAGGCTGTGTTTTGAAGACCAGACTTCGAATACAAAGGCAGACCAGCATGAGGAACCAAGCTCACATTGATATTGTCTGTGCTGTATGTTTTTGTGGTAAAGGAGAGGACATGAATCCCCAGGATTTTTGGTCTGCCTTTTTTTAACAAAGATCCAAAGTAATAATGCAAATGATTTAGTTATTGTGGCTCTTTACTGTTTGAAATTAAAGAGACATGGGCATTCTTAGCTGAAAATTGCATTTAGAAGAATTGGAATGAAAAATATTTTTAATTAATGAAAGAATTGGTATCAAGAGAAGGAATTTTTTGAGCAATTTTTAAAGTCTGTTGAATTTTAAATCTATTCATATTTCAACAGGCTTTCTAAATTAAAGTGACTTAGTTTGTGGAACTAGAGCACTTTTAAATAATTAAAGCAATGTATTTTAAGATGTTCTGCATTTTTAAAAAATAAGCAATTTAAACTTTTCTTAATTCTGTAAATTCAATGCCATATAAAACCATTCAAAGCATATTTTCCCCCCACAATAACTTCAAGTTATTTCAGTACATTCAAGGTTATCAGCTTCTGTACAGAGCTAGAAAAGGCAAAACGGCAAGTACCTTTGAGGGTTCATCGATCTGTACATTTGCATGTAACCTCTTCTTAGTATGTATTGCGTATCCTTGGCTGTGCTTGAACTGCAGAAGGTGTGAACTGTTTCGTGACCTTGAGCTAAAGGACTAACTCTCTTTGCTTAAGCTGTAAAGACTGTATCGCATGATCTAGAACTTACGGGGTCACTCCCCAGTGATAACCAAGGTCACCATATATGAGACGTAAAAGCCTTTGATCATATGGGAAAAGAGTTTACATTACTTAGTACATTTGAAAATCAATAGCAATCATCCAGCATGACACTTAAAA
>VYXH01002819.1:77642-103726 GCA_013397275.1 Burhinus bistriatus | reverse complement strand
AAGGACAGCTCCTTCTGATCAGGTAAATTAATTTTATGCAATGAAGCTCCCAAAAACTGGGGCTATGAGATACTTCTCTCCCAATAGCTCTACCTCTTTGCTCTTGGGCAGTTAATGGCTTCATAGCATCATCTTATTATATTTGCTCATTCTTCTGCTGCCTCAAGCAGAGAAAAATAAATGTGAGAAATGCATATATTGGAAAAGATTCCAGACTGGTATTGGCTTCAGAGAAAGTGAATTAATGAGACAGGAAGCAAAACTCCCCTATGATTGAGGCTCTTTTCTGTTTTGGTGAGGAAAAACCACAGATCCCGTTGGGCTATCATACTTATCAGTTAATTACGCCAACATACGATAGTGATTTATTCAGGCTGGTTCTTGTTCTGTTCCAGTTTCAGCATTTGAAGCTGGAAGACAGAATTAAGACCCTGAAGCAGCGGCTGGTTGGTGGCCTACATGAAATGGTTTCACTAACCAGTTGATGATTCCCCTGGATCATAGAATCATAGAATCGTTTAGGTTGGAAAAGACCTTTAAGATCATCCAGTCCAACCATTGACCCTAGTCTACCAGGTCAGCCACTAAACCATGTCTCCAAGCACCACATCTACATGACTTTTAAACACCTCTAGGAATGGTGACTCAACCACCTCCCTGGGCAGCCTGTCCCAATGTTTGATAACTCTTTCAGTGAAAAATTTTGTCCTAATGTCCAGCCTAAACCTCCCCTGGTGCAACTTGAACCCGTTTCCTCTTGTCCTATCGCTAGTTCCTTGGGAGAAGAGATCAGCTCCCATCTCACTACAACCTCCTTTCAGGTAGTTGTAGAGAGCAATAAGGTTTCCCCTCAGCCTTCTCTTCTCCAGACTAAACAATCCCAATTCCTTCAGCCGCTCCTCATAAGACATGTTCTCCAGACCCCTCACCAGCTTTGTTGCCCTTCTCTGGACACGCTCCAGCACCTCAATGTCCCTCCTATACTGTGGCGCCCAAAACTGAACACGGTACTCAAGCTGCGGCCTCACCAGTGCTGAGTACAGGGGCACGATCACTTCCCAACTTGGGTTGGCCACACTATTCTTGATACAATCCAGGATGCCGTTGGCCTTCTTGGCTACCTGGGCGCACTGCTGGCTCATGTTCAGCCAGCTGTCCACCAGGACCCCCAGATCTTTTTCTGTCAGGCAGCTTTCCAGCCACTCCTCCTCAAGCCTGTAGCGTTGCCTGGGGTTGTTGTGACCCAAGTGCAGGACCCGGCACTTGGTCTTGTTAAACCTCATACAGTTGGCTTCAGCTCATTAGTCCAGTCTGTCCAGATATCCTATCACGTCATAAAGGAGCTGACTTCCTCCAAGGCAACTGCCACACCTTCTGATTCTTGCTCTAAAATGCTTTGCCTTTGAGGTCTGGCCGAGTTGGTCTGACACTGAGAGGGTGATTTGTATCATCTAAGTCTGGCCAAGGGAAGTGTAAATGTACATATCTGAAGTCATCAACCAGAGTTCTTTTTACAATCAAAGACTTTTTAGGGTATGATCCTTCTAACCTATTTTGTAGGTGACTGCTGCAGGATGACATGAAACTCACCCTTCATAATCTCCTTTGTCTCTGACAACCATAAAGGCAGTCATAGAATCATAGAACCATAGAATGTTTTAGATTGGAAGGGACCTTAAAGATCATCTGGTTCCAACCCCCTTGCCATGGGCAGGGACACCTACCACTAGACCAGGTTGCTCAAAGCCCCGTCCAGCCTGGTCTTGAACACTTCCAGGGATGGGGCCTCCACAACTTCTCTGGGCAACCTGTTCCAGTGCCTCACCACCCTCAGAGCCAAAAATTTCTTCCTGAGGTCAAATATAAATCTACCCTCTTCCCGTTTGAAGCCGTTACCCCTTGTCCTATCACTACATGCCCTTGTAAAAAGACCCTCTCCAGCTTTCTTGTAGGCACCCTTCAGATACTGGAAGGCTGCTATAAGGTCTCCTTGGAGCCCTCTCTTCTCCAGGCTGAACAATCCAAACTGTCTCAGAGTATCCTCATAGAAGATGTGTTCCAGCCCTTTGATCATCTTCGTGGCCCTCGTCTGGACCTGAGTCCTCATGTAAGTCCTTGTGCTTAGGTCAGTTCTCGGCATATGCATTTAGTCAGGCAACTCTCACTCAACATTTCTCATCTTCTTTTCCATTAAAAAACAGCAACTTATCCCAAGAATTGAAGAGTCTCCTGCCAAGACCTTTCTTCCCTTTGAAACTCATTTGATAGCTTATTTTTCTTCAGGGGAATCAAACCCCTCAGCAGTCCTTGTTCCAGTCTTGCATCAGGAGTTCTCAGGAATATATGAATTTTTGTGTTCTTGGGGACTATGATCAAAGTCACCCCTCTACTTGTGCTTGCTGCTAGTTAGTTTTTTTGACTTGTGGTTGTAATGCATAATTTTACCTGTACTGTTGTAATTGGAGAGGTTAAAAAGGCTGCAATGATTGAAAGACACATCATGCCTCAAGTCATAAATCTCATCATGTTTCCCAGCCTTCAGATCCTTGTGGTGTCCATGTCACATTTTTACAAGTTTACTTCTGAAACTTCTGCAAGACAGTTTTATAGTTGTTATCTCTTCCCAGTTAGACTGAATGCTGAGGAATCACATATTGCCAAAAGGAGATTTATGGCTACTTCCCAGCAGATATTCCTTTTGCTGACTTGACTTTTTACAGATGCACTGTGAAGTGCTGTTTAAACCTTCTCCACTGCCTCCACGTTTTCAGGGAGCTTCGGCTACTGTGGGCTTTTGACTGCTTCTTTCTACAAGCTGTCTGCGCTAGCTGGCGTTTAAGTGTGTTGAGTCTTTGATTCCACTCAGAGCCAAACAATATGAGTTATAGGAACTTTATTCAACCATAAGCAACATGGGAATCTGCAGCACAAGTGGTTGCATTTGACTCTTAAAAAGTGTCTCTTGAAGGCATCCACAGGTGCTGTTGTTGTGCACCCCAGCTGAAAAGAGTATGAAAAGTTTTTATCTTTGACAAGTGTTTGTGGTTGCATTTTCTTTGTTTCTGCCTGCTGCCTAATGCATTTGTAAAAATGCATTACATTTTGCAGTGCTGCATCTTCCACTTACGTCCACCTCCTCTCTTTTTTGTTGACTGTTCAGTTCACCACACTGAGGAGATTCAACTTTGCAACAGCCACCCCACTGGCTTCACAGCTTCTGATTCATGGAATACTTTTAACCATTTAATATACTCAAACATTATAAAATGGGAGCTTTCCCATGAAAAAATGTTAGAAAAATGCTCATAATGCCATTTGCAGGAGTTGGGGTTGTAGGCTTAATATCCTCATGCATCCTTGAATGTAAGAATTGTCTTATTCATTTACTGTTGTATTTTTTACATTTGAAGGAGCAATCATAGTTTTACATAGTATAATAAAGCTTTAGTGCTTCCAACCTAAAAGAAGAAACCGCGGGAACTCCTCATCCTTTAGTCCTCTCTCCACTCAAAGAATTCCATTATAATCAAAAATAAACTTTAACTTGTAGATGAAGAATATGCACTTAATTATTTCCTAGCTAACTCTTTTTTTTTTTTTTTTTTACTTAATAGAGCTAGAGTCTTTTTAAATAATTACAAAAGAACTGCTTAAGCCTGGTTGAAGCCAGTTAGTTCTCACTCTAGAGGGAAAAAAAACCAACCAACCAAACATTTAGCCAAATTAGCTTGGAAAGTGAATGCTAAGGATGTGAGAAATTCTTGTTAGCAATTCTGTATGATTCATTCCATGTGTTAGTGGGGAATTCAGGGAAATAACTGAAAACTAGTGTTTTACCTTTAACCTTAGACTTTGCATGAAGGCATTAAGATTCACTTACTTTAAACATTTTTGCAATTTTAGCTTTTATTTTATATTTATGTTTTTATATATACATGCTATTGACTTCACTGGGAAATTAAGGGCAGCAAACTATTGTTTGTATCTGATCAGAACAATTTTTTAATTTTCAGTTGCTAACTAACTTTTTAAGGCATAGATGAGGCATATACAGTTGTTCCACACAAACACCAAGTGAAAAAGTTGTATTTATTTTGCATTTAAAACTAAGGCCTAGGAAAACTGGGGTGGGGGAGGGATGGTGAAGAAGGGCACATTTGAGGATGAATTCTGACTTAGGAAAAAAACAGAAATTGGTAAAATGCAGGTATAAAAATTGCAATGAATACTCTTAAAAATACAGTCATATATTGGTAGAGGTTTTAAACATATTAATTCAGAATAAAATTAAAGTATAAGGCTAAAATAGGATGGAATAAATGGAATGTATAACTGTAAGCAAACATATTGATATGGCACATTGGTAGGCATGCTAAAAACTTTCTGGAAGGAAAATACCAAGGTAAAAAATCTATTGGAGTGACAGAACAGATCTGTAAAGTATTGCTGTTGTATCTTAAAGGAAGTTTCGATTCAAGGAGACAAAGATAAGTACTCTAGGAATTTTAGATTCCTATTCTAGGAACAGAGTCTTTGAAGACTGAGGCCAAAAATAACATCTGAATGCTATGACTTTAACCTAAAGATTGAAATGACCCATGTATCTGCGATTTGGTGAATTGCCCGGTAAACTCCACTAATTATATTGACAGACACTGTTTGTAGATGGAATGTAAACTGTTTAAACACAACAGATTGAACGCTTAAACTTTATGTCAAAAAGCATTTTTGAAAGACTGCTTCTGTCCCCTCACCCTCTTCCCCACATGGAAACATCCCAAACTATGTCATAATTAAACAAGAGAGTGAAAAAGGTGAGGCTATTAAAAGCAATAAAGCCATGCTTCAAAAAGCAAAGTCCTGTATGCATACACAAAATTAAAAGGAACAAAAATTCTTGCAATTTTAGTGCAAAATCATATGGCAGACTTAAAGAGATTCAGAGGAATACTGTGCAAAAGACATAAAAACTTAATAAAAATGCATAGATAGGAATTCTTTCAGAGAGCACTGGATCTAATAAAAAAGAGGAACTCAGAAAAATGAGTGACAACACAAAGGCAAATGAGTCTGTGTGTTGATCATCTCTGTGGCAGAACACAGAGAAGTTCTCACTTCAAAGACTTTTTCAGTAATCATTGAGCCTCAAAAACTTGTGCTGTTTCGGAGGTGGTAGTAGAAGAGATTTCAGAATAAATCAGCAAAATGAATAGTATCATATCACCAAGGTCAAATAGTTTTCACATAAGTTTAAATGAAACTGCCAAACTATCCATTGCCATGATTTTTAATGTACAACTTATAAATGATAATTTATATTTTTTATATATATAAAATTATAAATTAATTTGGCCTTAATCCCAGAGGAGCAGGAAGTGGCAAGTGTGACATGGGGTTTGAAAAGAGGCTCCATACCTCTGGAGAAATACAAGCAGGAAACCTACCTTCTGTACCGACAAACTTGGTTGAAACTATAGTAGTAAATATGTGGATATGTGAAGAAAGTATAATATGGATTCGGTGTTCTCTGCGAGGCATAAAATACATTGGTAAAAGTGGTCATGTTGCTACAGTAAAAAAAGCTAAGACAGTGAAATTATTTTGGTGCAGAAATAAAAGATTTAAAGGTAGGAAACAAAGGATAAAAATAAAGAATTGGTGTTTACAGTGGGGAGTAATTACCAGTGGGATTCTGTGGGGGTTGACGTTAATGCCTGTGCTGTCCAACAGAGTCGATGTTAGTATGGAAAGGAGGTGGAAATCCGAAGGTGCCAAAGTTTGCTGATGTACTGACAAGTTGGAGAAACCACTCACAGCACTGCGTTACTGGGTGATAAAATGACGGATGAAATCCAGTGTGAGGGAAAGTAGCACACATAAGGAAACCCTTAAATACGCATATTTACCCTGTGGTGAGTGGCTGCTGTTTCTCAGAAGAGGGATTACAGGGTGTCTGTGGGTAGATCTCTTGGGACATCCCAGCAGTGGGATGAATAGCGAGCAGACCGTTACCAATCATTTGGAAAGGAAGGGGGCAAAGCAGCAAGCACCAATTAGTTCACTGAGCCCTTGGTGAGCGCAAGTCTGCCAGAGGAATAGTGTGTGTGATTCTGGCCACCCCATCTTCAAAGGGAGATAGTAGAGCTACAGGATTAAAAAATTTTAGGTAGGAAAAGTGGCAATTCAAGAGGGAAATAATAAATAAAACCACCAATGACACGGGTGGGCTAAACAGGAAATAATTACTTGCTTTCTCTGGCCAGTATTCATGATTATCACCACTCATAGAACATGACATAGGAATTCAGGAGCACCAAATTCCTGTAAAGAAACAAAATAAGCTAGTTTTTTTGTGACAAAAGTACATAGATTTCAGTGATTTTGTGAACTAATGGAAGAAAGATAGGAAGGAAGGATGGAAGGAAGATCCTACTACACATGTTCATTTGAATGCAGCCTTCGGCTCTGAAAGTTTCTAATTCAAAGTTTACAGAAATTAAGGAGGGTATCCTGGGACAAGTATGATTTGTATTTAGCCTTTTATTATTTTTAGCTGCCAATTACTATCAGTAGCACTGGCAGTGAACTAGGTGGACCTTTGGTCTCACACAGTTTATCTGGTCTTGTGTCTTGGCAGTGGAAGGTTGGGATATTGACATAGCATTTCTCTGGGACAGGAATGTGAAAGTTAATACGTAATTTATTTAACTAAAGGCCATGAGCCAGAAGAGGCAGCCAACAGACTATACAAAGCTTCACTAAAGGAAGCTTACGGACTTTCCTCCTTGTGCTCGCCTATTAAGTTGTTGTAGAATTACCACTTTTGAAAATGAAAATAATTGCCACATCAAAAAAATGCCTGCTGCATGTAATCATTGTTCTGCTGGCAACCGGGAAAGCCATAACAAAAAAAGATGGTGTCAGCTGGAAATCGGGTAGGTAGCACCCCAAGCTTGGTGCAGTTTTCCTTACTTTCAGTGCAGTGAAACGGGTTGGATTCTCAAGCTCCTTGTGATTAAGGATCTGCAAGTTGCCTCTGGGAACTGTGAATCCTTTCCTCATTCATTGCTACTGGTGAGCACAGACTTGTCTCTTCAGCACCTTCTCCAGATACCAAAGCCCATGGGCATGACCTTTTTCAGAGGCAGACGTGCATTCCCATTTTTGGGAAGCAAAGGGCTAGAAATGGGAAATGATCCCATCCACCCAGAGGATCGCAGTGTATGTGTCTCCTCCCAACAAGTCCCTAGGACTGAAGAACCAGGAGCTTGGTGCTGTGTGGCTAGGTACCTCCTGCATGTGGTCAGAGCAGCCTTGCCCTAGACAACTTTCCTTTGTAGGAAATTAAATGAATAAAGCTGGTAAAAGAACCAGCTGGTGCAACGACTGGAATGCCCCATGCACTGGCAAAAGCATTTATATCCTGAACCATTTGATTTCTATTGCAGCCTCCAGTCTGTGCTAAAGGAATAGCTGTTAGAGGAACAAAGACACACTTTGCTAACACATGACATAGAAATTTGCCAATAATTGGTAAAGTGCAGATCCCTGATCCTGGGAAGTGTGTGTGATCTGATGGCAGAATAACAAACCCCTAAATTTTAGTCTATCCAATCTGTAACACAGTTAAGACCAGTTAGAAGAAACCTGGATTATTTCATTTTAGTTTCAACTGCCATATCATATTCTATCTTTTTTTTCACTTTAGAAAAGAATTCATTCGCTTCATGTAGTGCCACAGAATGTTTCGATTTCAGAAATTCGGTGTTTTGTGGTAGGAAGACATTTCGTTGCACATTTCTAGATCTGCTATATTTATGCTTGTGGTGGTTGTGTTTTTCTCCACTTTCTAACTGTTACCCTGCCTGCGATCCCCTGAAGTATCAGACTCTGTTCAAAGCCATCAGCTAATGATTTTCTGTCATTTGAAAGAGAAAAGAGGGGCCATCATTGTTCATACATAGGCATTGTGCCTATGCAGCCATTAAACTCATAAGTACAGCATACATGCCTCTAAAATTAGGATAAAGAATAATTTTTTTGTGTAATTTTCAAGCACATTTATGACTTTAACAGAAATATATCCTTGCTTTAGTGATGGATAGTTCTATTGAAATGTTCTCTCTAAAAGTTACTTTTATTAAATCCTACAGGCTTTTCCATAAAAATCCGTGAACATGAAATTGCATACAAGCCTCTATTCACAAAGTTTGCACATTAGAGTTTTACCAGACAAAGCTATGAACGAGGCCAGGGTGTTAATAAAATGTTGACAGACTGTTACGGCAGTGTTTGTGTATTGAAATACAGATCTTATTTCTTTCTGAGAACCTTCTTACCCCATCCCTTGTAGCTGACAGCTTTAAATCGAATCAGATTTCAGTCACATAATATATGTTATCTTTCTTTTTAGAAAGTTATCTAATTAGAAAATTGACTGATTGCAGAAACTTGTGGTGCTAGTACCTTTTGAGGAAATAGCCCTGTACAGTCAGATCCCTGTGCAGTCACCTGTGTCGGCACCAGCCAAACTACAGCAGACCCTGAGGCCATGGTGGAGGCCTCTGGGACTTGCCAGTGGACCCCTGGACTGTTGGCTGGGGATGCTGTAAGAGAAGAGGCAAATTTGCCCAGCGTGAGGTTGACCAGTCTTTGTTTCTTCTGGGATCCATAGCACTGTACGGATCCATGTAGGCTTATCAGCTCACTCCAACCTCCCACGGGAATCTCTGTTATTGTTGTATGACACATGTCCTTAGTGTCACTGGTAAACAAAACAAAACAAAAAAAGGCAAGTAACTCATCCTTTTCCTGCCAAAATGCCACAGGCCTCTTATTTAATTTGTTAATGGAAGCATTGCTGTAAAAGCCGTACACAAAGTGGTGCCTGACATCAAATTTGATATTACATGGCATATTTTGTTCTTGTTCTGTCTTTTTCATTTTACTAAAACCTCAGTGTTTACAATTTTATTGAAACATTGCAGCTGGTTTTCTCTGACAGAATTTCTGTTTTAGCCAAAATGATTATGTGACTTCACAGATAGATATTTAATGAAGCATAAAAAGTATCATTCTACATTTTAGTGCACTACCCAAGTACCCCGAGTATTCTAAAAGCTAAATGTCTTTTTCCTGTGGGGCTTTCAGCCAAATCACTTGCAAAATTCTGGAACAGAATACGGAGGTTTTCTTGCCTTATGTTGAGCAGAACTATTGCAAGGTGGATGTTGGATCCCACTTTGCTTCCTCACTGTTGGAAACTCCTTCCTCCTCCCCAATACATGATTTCCTTATGACCCTAATGATATTCCTTGCTACTACATCACAGTTTTTCTCAGTATCTGAACTGTCGGCAGGAGCAACCTATTGTGGTTGCACCAAATCCCCAGCCAGGCTTGCCATTACCTGGCATTGAAGCTTGGCTATGGTGTAGGAACAGCAATAGGCATCAAGCTGCTAACGCAATCCCGCAGGAGTGCTGGAAGGAGGTTGGCCTTTGTTTTCTAATACGCTTCGCCTTATAAAGTTCAGTTCTCCAAAGTTTAATAACAAAGCATTGTGACAAGGGTCAGTAACCACCAGCCGCGCAGGTGGCAGTTACATGTAAGTGCTGGCAAAGGTTGCATGCTTTGGTCTCATTTTGTTTTAGTTGATAGGATAGAGGCTGGTAGGAGATGAAGGAAATTATGAAATTGAGATTGATGACATTGGCCTGAGATGTGTTAACTGGCGGGATTAGCTAGCCTTTGGTGGAAATAGGTCTATTGTGAGACAAACTTGGAAGAGGAAAAAGAGTTTATTAAGCGAAAAAAAAGCATGGTAATCTTCAAAAAAGCATGGATGTTATTTCTAAGATTAGCTTTGTCTAGACTTTCTGATGTGCGTTTCATTTATATATATACCTTCTAGCTTACATTCACTACTGTCAGAAAAATTAAGTGGATACTGAGTGCAAGAAAGCAGAGTAGAAGGTAAGCACCTTTTTATTGACTTTCTGTGAAAAAAAAATTGTTTTAAATTCCCTGTCAAAGGGATCCAGTTTGCTAGAATTATTGGCCTCTGCATTTTGATTCAGAAAAACTGGGAAGACGGAACCAGACTTCCCTCACAAGTTCCTGCAGTGCAAGTTCTGGCTTTGTCTGTTTTCTCCAAAAGAGTTGTCACACACAGACCGAGATGCTGAAAGCCAAGAATGGTGTTGTCACATCGAACACAGTATTTTTACAGAGAGAATCTGACCATCTGAAAAACATACTGGTATTTAGACTGTCATTTTTTACAGACAGACCTGAGGATTTGTAAGAATGATGCATAACTTTTTAAAGTTAAAAATTAATTTCCTTGAAGTATCAATAACGATTTGAAGTGTAACATGTAATACTACCATCCTGTCCACACCTCTTTCTTTGAGTTAGGAAAAAATGGGAGGGAGGCTCCCCAGCTTTGCAGATTAGTCCTCCAAAGTGCTGCAGGATCAAAATATTAAGAGAAGGAAGGGAGACTTTTATGGATCTTCAGATTTTTAATTTCCCTGTGACTAGCCTACATCTGGGACAAACAGTGCTGGCAATTCTCCTGGCACTGTAACACATTTTGGCCCCATTTGTGCATTTTTCAATTAGCTAACCCACCAGACCCCTATCTAACCTCAGCCCAACCCTCACTGCACAGCAGTTTCCTCTGATTGCAGCAAAGGCTCCTCATCCTTTTTCACATCTCCCATGGCAAATTGGGTTCCACATACGGATATAAGAAAGCGGGGAAAACAAACAGTTGGAGTGGGTATTCCCTTAGCAGTCTAAAAATGATGTAAAATCTGTAGCTGCTTTTATCTGTATGGCAGAATTGCCTGAAACAGGCAATGTTAAACCTGGGGAGACTGGCATCAGTGAGTACTCCTTGAATGATACATCTGGTAGATTCCTTTCAGGTTTAATTCTGTTCTACAATGAAAGCTCTTAACACAATTTTTTTCACTTTCATATATTAGATTGAAAAGTCTCGTTAGCTAAAAGGATGTAAATGAGTTTCAACAGTCTGGTAGATGACCGAGACACTGTTTTCATTGGAATAATTGTATTTGGGTTATTTGACCAAAGTGAAATTTAAGGTGGAGAATTAAGTGTAGCAGCTCCTTCCACTGCTACTCCATCTTATACATATTCTGGTTTACTTTCTAAAATCAAGATCTTTTTATAGGCCGATTCCTCTTCTTCCTTAAGTTAGCTGAAAAAATTTGGTATAAAAAATCCATTAAAAGTTGGAGCAATAAAATAACAGGAAATATCACCATTTTCTTCAGAAAATTGGAACTACTGTGGCATTTATGGATGTGCTTGTATGTCCCACACATGCCAAAATTCCTTGCCTCATTTTAAGGCCTTTCAAGCAGAATGATTATCACAAGTGCTGCATCACCGCACCTTCCTCTGCCCTGGGTTCTGCCACGTGTGTGGTCCCTGCTCACTCGCTCGTCTCTGCACCACATGCAGTTGCACAGAGTAGTCACAGTCTCTGTCAATGACAGTCAAGAGATCTCTTATACAGCCCAGTGCTGCAAAAGGACAGGCCTGTGAAGAAACACACCTCGTCATAAACACATGAACTGACGCTGCAGATTGTGTTTACGCAGGCCCCTGAACTGAGCAGTATAATAAATATTGCAGCTTTATTGTCCCTCCTAACACAAGATCTTCAAGTGCTTGGTCATGACTTGGGTACACTCCACAAGTCATAACAGTACTATCAATTATCAAACAGAACATTGTCTTTTACAGTGAGATCATTATCTCTTACAGTGAGACTTATATTTTGACTTTAACATTCGTGTCCCAGCCTTGCTTTTGTGAAAAACCCTGGGAGATGCAGAACATCAGGCAGGAGGTGAGTGTCACAGTCCCCATGCCATGTGACTTGCTGGTAGAAGTATGCATGGTTGGACAGGGGAACCATCAGATGATAACGTGAGCCACTAAGTTTAGTCATGTATCCTGCAGGGCATTAAAATGATGGTAATCATCGTTAATAAATGATTGCTATTGATATAATGTTCCTCATTTCTGTGCATTCTTTTTCCCCTGCTTTATCAGAATATTAATAAAGAAGGGAAAAAGAGGTGAAGGATTCCTCTGGGCAAAATGTCATGCTATTGGTATTTATTCTGATGTCTCGGTTAGGCTTACAGTTGCTTTACAAACATGCGAAGTAGCATAGAATTCACTTCAGTGTGATAGCAAACAGTGGCCTAATGATTCCCTACCAGCTGCTGAAGTGGAAGTGAAAAGGAGGAAGTATAGTGTTAAGAAGGAGACCATTTTCTGGAAGTTTACTTTCACTTTTTTGTGAGGAGTCCATTCCAGTTTCAGCAATGCAAACTTATTCCTGCTTTGAAAACTTTTTTCTTTGTGTGTGCTTTTAAGTACAATGACTTTAAGCTCCTTCTCTCAGTCCTCGTGTAAATGCCCTTGGATCTGCATTCTCCACCTGGATCTACCTGTAAGTCCATGCAGTCAGCAGGGAAAAGAATGAGATTTCTAAGAAATTCTCCACTTCTGAGTATATTTCCACTTTACTCTTTCTGTATCTGTGTATGTGTGAATACACATATGTATGTGAGCAATATAGGTATCCAAGACCATACTTATGACAAGTATTGTCATAGTTCAATTACGTATAGATTTTGAATGATATTATCTCTATGTTAAAGCCTGTTTCTCTCTTTGCTTATAATTTAGAACAAATTTTTTATCTTCACTGAAGATGAAGATAAGTGCATTACATACCTGCTTGCTTTTTCTGCGTAGACTGCTGATTCTGGTCAGTTTAAAGTTTCTCTTTAGGAAAAAGTTCATTAATGTTGACAGGAAATATATCTGAGTAAAAAATGTAAGGGCTTGGCTCTCACAATCGAAAGAGCTTACTGTGGCTTATACATACATACAAAAATTGATTTTTCTAAACGAGGTTTCTAAATTTTCCTGAATCTACACAATGCACATTTTTACCTACTTTGTTTCCCTTGAAAGCTGTATTGTAGCTTTACCTCATGCTGTTTGCATTGAAAAGAATTAATGCGGAAGGAAAGAACAATGTCAGGAATTGAATTCCCGTTCTGATAACACCTGCAAGTGCAATTACTCGGAATTTGTGCAGTCTTTAGATATGTAAGTTTTACTGTATTATATGCAAGATATAAAATTTCAGGTGATTTAGTATGAACAAAAATTTCAAATTTGAAAAGCTACCTTGAAATTGTGATAACCTACCACCTTGAATGAGATAGGTAAATGAGCAAGAAAGGTGTATTCAAATTAGTTTCTGGTAATTCCTGATAAGCTAAGCATCTCCACTGGAAATGTTAGGGGGATTCTGAGTATAACTAGGTCACCCTACAAACATTCCTGGTGGAAAATGCAGTTTAAACATCTTCACTTGTAACAGAGCAGAAATTTTGCCTCTGTCAGTTTTTGCTATAAAGAATGAAAGTCAAAATTATTTGCAAGTAGGTAAGATCCTTTGCAACAGAGCACAAAAGACCATAGTTGGTGCATCAAAGCTTGCATTTGAATTTGAACTTACTGGAAATTTTGTGCTGCTCCGAACTAGTGTGTTTTTTCAGTACTATTCTGTCATGGTTTAACCCCAGCCAGCAACTAAGCACCACGCAACCGCTCGCTCACTCCCCCTCAGTGGGATGGGGGAGGGAATCGGAAGAATGAAAGCGAGAAAACACATGGGTTGAGATAAAGACAGTTTAATAGATAAACAAAAGCTGCACACACAAGCAAAGCAAACCAAGGAATTCTTTCACGTCTTCCCGTCAGCAGGCAGGTGTTCAGCCATCTCCAGGACAGCAGGGCTCCATCACACGTCCCCTAAGACAGGGATTGTGGGTTCAAGTCCCATCTGGGGTGGAATACAGATGCCGTAACTCTGAACATCTCCTCCTTCCTTCTTCTTCCCCCAGCTTTATATGCTGACCATGACGTCATACAGTATGGAATACCCCTTTGATCAGTTGGGGTCAGCTGTCCCGGCTGTGTCTCCTCCCAACTTTTTGTGCACTCTCACGCTGGCAGGGTGGTGTAAGAAGCAGAAAAGGCCTCAACTCTGTGTAAGCACTGCTCAGCAATAATGAAAACTCTCTGTCTTGTCAACACTGTTTTCAGCACAAATGCGAAACATAGCCCCATAATAGTTACTGTGAAGAAAACTAACACTATCCCAGACAAAAACAGCACATATGCCTAATTTCATATCTTTGTAGGTGATAAACAAGCAGTATGTCATGGTTCACATTTTGTACTGATAACTTAATTCAAACAATAGGACTTGGAAAAAGTAGTAGGTAAAATATATGTTGTTCACTTAATAGGCAGGAAAATACATCCTAACAAGATTGAGTTTCTATATCTTTTGAAAACTAGGAATCTAGGCTTTGACCATTGTGATGAAGAAGCCATCCTCATCCTACTCAGGTCATGCTGAGGTCTAGATCTGTAGATGATTTAGGACAGAATCACACAGAATCACAGAATAATTGAGGTTGGAAGTGACCTCTGGAGGTCATCTCCTCCAACTTTCCCACACAAGCAGGGCCACCTAGAGCCAGTTGCCCAGTACCAAGTCCCGTTGGATTTTGAGTATCTCTGAGGATGGAGACTCTGCAACTTCTTTGGGCAACCTGTGCCAGTGCTCGGTCACTCTCACAGTAGAAAAAGTGTTTCCTGATCTTCCAATGGAATCTCCTGTGTTTCAGTTTGTGTCCATTGCCTCTGGTCCTGTCACTGGGCACCACTGAAAAGAACCTGGCTCCATCTTCTTTACAATCTCCTTTCTGGTAACTATACACATTCATGAGATCCCTCTCTTGAGCCTTCTCTTCTCCAGACTAAACAGTCCCAACTCTCTCAGCCTTTCGACATAGGAGAGATGCTCCAGACCCTTGGCCCTTTGTTGGACTCTCTCCAGTATGTCCATATCTCTCTTGTACTGAGAAGCCCACCACTGGACCCAGCATTCCAGGTGTGGCCTCACCAGTGCTGAGTAGAGGGGAAGGATCACCCCCTTTGACCTGCTGGCAATACTTTGTCTAATGAAGCCCAGGATACCATTAACCTCCTTTGTCACATACCTGGTTCATGTTTGGTTTAGTGTGCACCAGGAACTACAGGTCCTTTTCTTCAAAGCTGCTTTCCAGCCAGTTGGTCCCCAGTGTGTTCTGGCGCCTGGGGTTGTTCCTCCCCAGGTGCAGGACTTTGCACTTCCCCTTGTTGAACTTCATGAGGTCCCTGTCAGCCCATTTCTTCAGCCTGCAGAGATTCCTCTGGATGTCAGCACAATCCTCTGGTGTATCAGAGGATGGATCCAGGACAAATGCAGGTTCCTCAATAAAACAGAGGGAGAGTGTTTAAGGTTTATATGGAATGCAAGATTCACCAAATCGAGGGCCAAAAGTGAAATTATATTTTAAGATAGCCTAGAGGGGAAGAAAAAATCAAAACCCACAAAACATTAGAATTCATACAAATATAAACAGTTCAAACTCTCAAAAATAGAGGTAATTGGTAACTCTTTGCTTAAGATTTTGACAGCTCAAAGCACTGTTTTGCTCCAGTCTTGCACCAACAGATGAATGAAATAAGTGTAATCAAATACATTCTTTCTGCTTGCTATACATGTGATTTTTATAAGCTTTATACTGCAAAGAACATCTTTGTGGTTATACCAAATTCTAATGCTTGCCTTTAGTAGTGAGATACAAACAGCCATTGCCTTCATCACAGATTGGTGGCACAGTATCTTTCAGAAAAACTGATGTATTAGCAGGGGTGGTGTCCATAGTAAGGCCACAATGCTACATCCATTAGGAAACATGGAGGAAAACTGACCTGTTTTGCGTGGGAAGGAAATTGAAATGGTAATTTCAGAAAAAGGATATGAAATGTGCTGATACTTGGCTGGGATGTGAATGCTGAGTGGCTTCCGATGTGCCGCAGCCAAACCCCAGCAAGCAGCATGATCTGCCATTCTGCTGGGAGCAGCACCCCTGCACTCAGCACACGGCAGCCTCCTAGTGTCATTTTTGGAATGATATCCTGCCAAAAAAAATATTGTAAAGTGAATTGAGGCAATGCAAGCATACAGTCAACTTAATATCCTGTCAAAAGAATTACTGATGGTACATTATGGGTAGATGCAGTTCAAGCTACCAAACGCAAAATCTGATTCAGATGGCAGATATTTGTCTTTGGGGTGCTATGGTAGCAGTTGCAGTGCCGGCCATCCCCTCCTTGCATGTTACATCTCATAATTCAAGCCAGCGTAAGTGACCCAAAAGGATTCTTTGACCTCCCCTTTCACAATGTCTTTTGAACTTTTGTCTATACCTGTATGCCCTAAATATTTTCAGGCTCTTTTCTGCATTTATGAAGTTTAATGCTATAAAGCAGTATCTGGTTCTTATACTGCACTTCTTTTTTTTTTTTTTTTTAATAGAAACTAAAATTATTATGTAGTTTTATGATTCCAACAACTGGTTTAATTGTGTTATGGCTAAATTTGAAAAAAATACCATTTGCCATCTATGTAGGGTATATACAGAGAAAACACTGTAGTGCACAGTACAGTATGGAGACAGGGACTAGGCTAAGATACAGCCTAAAAAGAGAAAGGGACTGGACCCTTCTTCCTCCTGGCCTCCCTCCTTGAAAGTACAGAAAGACCTTCCCCTTCCCCTAGCTGTTACAATAAGAGCAACAACTCCACAGAGAGGATGTGCTCATAGATCTGTACTGCTAGAAATGAAAAGGAGCAACAAGCATCACCAGGACAGTTTTCTTATTCTTGATGTGCACACCGAAACATAGCAATAAAAAAGTCAAGAAGTACAAGAGTGAAAAAGAAGGCAGAACCATCTGTTGAACTGATATCCAAAAAATCTCACATTGAAACTAGTGTGAAATGTAGCCTGTTTCTATGGTTCATTACCATGCATCATTTCAGCCAAGGAAAATTTTATTTTCCCAGTATTTTGTATTTTTCTCATATGTGTTTGCAACCATTTGATTTATATTTGTTTGTAATTTCAAATATATAAAATGGCCCCAAATCTTTTTTCTTGTCTCTAGCCATTCTATTTTGGAACAGCCAACAAAAGCCCAGCAACAACAACAAAACAAATGAATAATTTTGGATGTAAGGTCTGTTTGCTTTGAAAAAGATCAGTATGTTGGTGTATCAAAATGTTGCCAGATCAGCTGTCTTTCCCCTTTCCAAGAGAGATGATTCTGAATTAGGAGGCTTGCCAAACAGATCAAAGGGAAGAATTTTGTCCAGGCTACTTCTATTGCAGGTTCAGTTAGTAATTACAGTGTTCAATTCTGGTCTAGGACAACGTTAGTGGCACCCTTTCTTTTCTGTATCTTATTTCATCAGGTCTCGTGATTGTTCACTGCATAGCTCAGATCAAAAATGTCATTGATAAATCCAGAGGAACAAGGCAATGACTCACACGTCCCACAGTTCAGATTAGGTAAGGGCAAAGGGGGCACTAAACAACAGAATAAAATATGGTTTAATGATTGACAACACTGCCACTATGGATTGTCCCTAAATAATCTAATTTGATTTACAAGAATTCAATGTATATATAGTCCTTTTCTCAAGGAAGTATCTTGTCATTTATAGTTTAGCATGAAATATATGGCATGAGGGGAATGATTTTAATTCAGTAAGCTCATGTTTGTGCATCAACAAAAGAATAAGAAAACGTGCCTGAAACAGAGAGGCAGGGATGTACTGGGGGAGCTCTCAGCTTCCCACTGCAGCTCAGCTGGAAGGAACAACTGCTGTCTTCAGGTCTCCAGTGGGTCCCAGGCTGGGGTGTTCAGAGGGCCTCCTTCCAGCCTCAAGACTAAATTTTCTTGAATCTCTATGAGGGTATGCTTTCTGATTTTGAACATGCTAAATTACCTCACTCACAGGTAACTTAGAGAAAAACATCTCCAGGCTGAAGGGATGAATATACAGGCCGGTAAGTGTTTGGGGAACATTTCTCCAGAGAGCTCACGCTTTCAGGCTCCCATTTGGTGTAGCCATCCTGCTGCCTATAGCTGTGCAAGTAAGGACTCACTTGCCTGTACAGTCCACCACTGCCTGTATTTTCAGCCACAAATATGACCGAAGCAAAGCTCACTTTTAGAAATGTTTTTGTCAAGCTGTGTTGTGTCCCTTCTTCAGCATGGGTAAATTTTTTAAAACAGGCTTAATTATGGGAAGCTAGTTGATTTCTTAGTCCCTGACACCCCTTCTTCACAGGCAAATGTTCTTTCAGTTCATATACTTTTTCAGAGACAAAAGGGAATCTTTTTATGCGAGAGCCTCACGACAAAGTACTGGCAGCAGAGCAACAGAAATAAAGCTGTAGTCTCATTATTATATTCTAATAGCTTTCTTTTTATTTTAAGATACTTAAACCTAATCCCCCAAGTTAGCCCAATCACAGTCTCCAATGTAGCATTGTTTTCAGCTATTAGCAGGTGGTTTTTAAAACCCTCTTTAGAAGATACATGGGGCCCACATAGTGAAGTCATTGTTAGACAGGATATAATTTAGACTTCAGCTCTTCCTCTCAGTCTGAAATAAAATGATTATATTTCAGGAAAGCCTAAGGGAAGATTAAAAGTTTTATATTGGAATTTGAGTATTTTCTTTTGTTGTACACTCTTCTTTTAAAGAAAGTGGTATTCTTTTAAAATAATGCATGTGCTGATGTATTTGAAAAGGCACTAGTCTGAATTCAGAAGAAATTCATAAACTATACATGTATGGGAGAGGAAGACTGCAGTCTTCATTTGAGTGTTTAGTCAAAGTTTTTTAACTCAGCCCATTCTGCTTTGTCCTTAGAATGAGGTATCTGCAAAGACATGTTGTAAATAACAGATGGCCCATAGCATTTGGAGAGCAGTGGTTAAGGTGACAAAATCTTCTGGGGCTCCTCTACACAAGCAGGTTATAAAGAGATATTATAGCCTCTGTTCCAGACTGGAAAATGGTCCTTGCCTGTCTTTAAACCTGTTAAAAGCGGTTGTTCCAGGCAATAGCTCCACATAATTATAGTTCTGGTAACTCCTGTGGTGCCTCTCATTTCTTGTATCCAAAAGTCATCCAAGGGCAGAGGCTGCTTGTAGAATACAAAGTTGTAAAACTGACATGGGTCTTAAAAATAGATGGAATAGCCCAGATATGAACAGAGCAAGAAGTGAAGAGTAAGATATGAACACCAGGATTAAGTTATTGTCTGATAAGGTCAGCTAGCTTTTACTGTTGATATCAATGGGGCCGTTTTACCAAGGATGCCCTGGGCACATTTATAAAAAGGCATTACCTATTAAAGGAAATTCCTGGAAACCTCCTAAAAGAAAATGTATTTATGCAGTGAAGTCTCTTGTAGGAGTTCACCATATCAGCCAAATAAGCATAGGTCTTCTTTTTCAAGAAGCCATCAGAAGAGTTTAAATGTAACACTGCTGTAGTTAAGTAGCCTGCTTTCTATGGTTGTTGAAAAGAAGAGTGCAAAACCTGTTTTTGTTACTAAGGGTGGTGGTCACTGAACTGGCAAGTTGAAGTTTTCTTATGATTTTATTGCAGAAAAAAGTTAATTTCAGTATATTCTTCTGTAAAAAAAATAAATTCTTTCACCTGCTAGCACTAGTGCATAATACTACCTTAAGGCAGCATTAACAACAAGGGTTTACAGTCATTTGTCAAATGTCAGTGATGCTTGTTTTCACATGTGGACACCTGGCCATGGGAACCTAGGTTAACACCACTTCATTTGCCTCCGTACTGCCAATTAAATAGAGTCAATAATAAATACTGAGGCTGACTGAGGATTTAAGAAGGATGGATGTTCATGGTACAGAATGCTGAAAGTCTGTGTTCAACTAATATTATCTCTTGCAAAGGAGATGAGTTATTAATGTGCTGTTATTCCAGATTTCAAGAAGAACTGATGTGGTGTGGGAATTAAGGCGACAATTAATGGCCACTGAGGAAGAAGACAGTTTATCATATCCTCCTCTGAATGTGACCACTGGGAGTGATATATGCATCCTTTTTTACGCTAGTAATTTCAGCCTTAAAGCCAACAATTCCGTTTTTATAGATTTGACAAATGCAACATTTGTAACTCAGAATGTGGATATTTCTTCCTCTGAGTGCTCAGACATCAACACCACGTGAGTAGTACAAGAAATTTCGTATCATAATACATGTGATTCTGAAAGCTAATCAGAAATGGTGCAATGTCAAGTTAATACTATTTTAATTTTCTTCTTCTAAAGCATGTAAAATAAAAAAATACAAAATTGGATATACTTAGAGCAAAAAGATTGAGTCAAGACCACAGAAATTGTCTAGATGCAGCCTCCTATTTTCACAGTTTTTTTCCTCTTACATACCTTTCTTCCTTGTTTGTTTATATTTGGTCCAAACAACTTTCCCTGTGCCCGATCTTACAACCACAGAAATCTCCACTGGCATTAACAAGATCATAATTTCATTGTAAAATTCCCTTGAAGGAGAGTATTGCCAGTTACTAGGTAGTAATTCAGGTGGAAGTACGTTAATGAAACATGATCTCTGCTTTCCTTTACTTTGAAGCACCTGCTCTTGGGTTAAAAAAAAAAAAAAGAAATATTTTGTCATATTTTTCTGTGTACTGAACCTTTGCTATATGACTTCTGTAATTGCCTATTGATTTAGAATATTCCCTCCGATTGAAGTGTCACAATAATCTAATTAAAGCTGACTACTCTAACATTAAAAATCTGTTTCTTATTCTTAGACTGTCATTAAAATACACAAAGCCAGTGAATGGAATCAGCAGCCTAGAGATAAGGTAACTTATGATTTATTCTTAAATAGATCTTTGTGATGTACAAAGCCTTTTTGTAAATTAGGACCAAAAAAAGAGGAGGAGTTAAGTGAAAATGTTTTCAAAATTATGGTTTGATTTCTGTTCTGAGGAGTCACTCTACAGGAGAACAAAAATGCAGTCTTTATATAGAGAATATATTAATATGCTCAGGCAAAGTTCTGAAAAAGTGGTACAGGCAAGCGTCTATACTGTAAGGTACCGGTATATGAAATATCATGTGTTGCTAATAGGATCAGACCACAATTGTGTCCCAGGGAAATCCAACTGTGATTTGTAAACAGTTCTAGGGGCTGAAGTCTACTTGTATGGCCAGGGTTGTATTTAGTCCTATTGTGGATTACCAGTGTACCCTGTCAGAGCTAGCTTGTGGCTAATGAGGGGTGCGAAAACTCGTAATTTTTCTGCTCCATGGATGGTGACAAGACCAGGTTTCTCCTACCATGAGAAAAGCGAAGAAAAGTTAGGGAATGGGAAGACTTGGGATGAAAAGTCAAAGGGACAACTTGCTGCTGTTGCTCTCACTAGTAGATTCTAGGAATGGGGAAAGCATCTGTCAGTGTTTGAGGGCTGTCATACAGGTGCTGTCTGTAAACCTCAGTTCTTTCCTCAGCAGCAGCAACAGCAGTTAAAATTATTTTCTTAAGCTCTGGCAAGGGTAATGGGGCCTGTTCTTTTCATTTAGGTACCTCAGTTAATTGTTTAAATTTATTTGGAAAGGACTTGGGCCAGGGAACTTGCACTGAATTAAATTTGTATATATCAGAGGATGAACTGGATGTTTGCTTGGGCAGCAGAAGGAACAATGGCTTGTGCCATCTCAAATGCTTTTGACATCTTGAATAAGGGAAATCGAAATCCAAGGAAACCAAAGAGAGGAAGTTTAAAGTAATAACGTAGGAGAGAATCAGAGCTTGAACAACATTTTGGTAGGAGAGTAAAAGAGGCATGTGGCACCAAAATGACAAGCACAAATGAGTAAATACCATTACTTACACTGAGATAGAAGGACGTTCTACATTTAAGTAAAAGGACCCCTAGACGGACTTCTGTTGAACAGAGTCAGTGATGTCAGAAACACTTGCAGTCATCATCAGAGACCATGATTGGTGGCAAAAAACCAAACATGCTTTGTTATTTAACATCTCCCCTCCCTCCCCAAGCATCTAGAGCTTTGTGAAAGAATATATGTACAGATAAGATTGCTGTTACTATAGTATTTTTACTTTTTGACTACTGTAGCTAGCTTTGTGTAGGATCATTAAGCCTGTTGGTGATGGAGTCAAGCATTTCTTGGTTTCAATACTTTAAATTATCAAAGGGGCATGCATTTTGCTGAACACCACGGGGAATTAAGGAAACACTTTCCTTGGATACCATTCCAAAAATATTTTTCTAAAACCAAGACTCTGCCCAAGTTATGTCCTTACTTTTACTCCAAGTCACAAAATATCTCTTCCTCTGGTGCTTCCCTGGTGTTTCTTTCCCTGTTGTCTGGTGCTCCCGTCTCACTGTCGTACAGACAGACCCTCCAAAACACTGTCCTGGATTCTCATTCTGCATCTTTGCTCATGCTGGTGCAGGTCTTAGCTGCTCTCCTGTAATCTCTTTCTGCATGAATGACTCTGGTTGCTTTCTACATTTGTCCTGAATGTGACCATCCTCAGCATAATACCATGCTTTCTAGTAAAATTGCAGTTCCAAGAAAATAGTATGAATCATAAAGCACTTGAAAATCCTATGGAGCATGGCACTGTGCTGCAAAACTAGCCACCAAGTTAATTGATAGATCTTAGAGGGATTGTTTTCTTTAAAGTAGTCAACAGGTTCTGCTCAACTATAGAACAGCAAATTGTAAACCTTAGGATGCTACTATAGAAAAAAATACTTTGACAGTTGAAATATTTATCTTAGATTTTGATTGCTGCAGCAGTCATAAGAAGATCAAATGTGATGCTATTGCATGCATATGGACTTAACGAGGATTATTCAGATTTATGTTTAGTCATCTGCTTGTTAAAATCTTATAATTTTAATTATTGGGAGAAAACTTTAATGTGGCCATGAATCTGAGGTGCATCTGAAGAGAAGAAATTTGAAGCAATGGTGCAGACAGACTGCCTGTAAATTAAAGGAAAATATCAGTACAAAAGGTGAATGGTTCATGTTTTCTCTCTTATTCTGGAATATTTTTTCATATCCTTTGAGCCTGTTGTAGTAAAGGAAGAAATACAAAGTTTCTCTTGACCTGTGCCTTTACTTGAATACATTATAACTAAATATCAAAATGCATAAACAGCCATTGAAACTGGGATAAGAAACTCAGGCTCCACAATGGGTGAGGACTTGAAAAGAGAGTGGGGGAAGTCCTGCCCACTGTCATGCCCAGCAAGTAATTGAAGTAGCATAGGCTGGCTGTGTTTGCAGGAGAATTTGATTTATTTCATTGGGCTGGGTGTGATCTAGGTTTTTAATAGCCCCTCAGAGCATTTAGACATAAAAATGCCTAAACTGATTATTTTTCAAGTGTGACGCAGGTGCCTAGCAATAAAAATGGAGTAGAGGAAGGTGGGGGGTGGCTTCCAGGGTAGTCATTGCTTGGGCATTCACTGTGCATTGGTCTGCTTGTGAGAGGTAGGGAGTGATTTCTTCTGCATTGCTTTTTTTCCTCTTTCCTTCACTTATTAAGCTGTCTTTATCCTGATCCACAAGTTTCCTCATTTTCGCTCTTTCTATTCCACCCCCTTCCTGTTGGGGACAGGGAATGAACAAGCAGCTATGTGGGTGCTTGGCTGCTGGCTAGTGTCAACCCACACCACCTTGGAAGTCTTTGTAAAGATAACTTTCTGCTAAAGACACACCTGGTTATTTGTGCTGCTTTATGTTCGATTATATCTTGATCTAAGAGGTATTCATGTCATTTTAGGCCTCCATTAGCTACCGTAATAGAATATTGCATGGCATATACTGCAAATATTAAGATATACTCAACAGAACCAGAACAATCCATTGATCTTTTAAGGATTCAGGAACACTTTATTCACCTTGTTTATCTCAGCATGTCTATTCTCAAGAGCTTCTAAAATCCACAGAGATACATTACAACCTCTGTTTTACCCTTCTGGTTCACTTACATTTCTTGTTCAAGATGACTCCATCGTAAGATTACAGTCTGCGTCAATAAACAGGGCACAAGCAGGGCAAAGAGGTGGGAAGGAACAGAGCTTAGAGCCATGACTGATTTTTTTCCCCTGTAAAGGCCATTTACTTAGGTGTAGGAGAGCATCCCTTGAAGACAGAAAGTGACACCAGGGAGGACCACATTCAAATAGCTCACTTTATTCCTCAATAACAAAGGCTCTAACCTCAGCAGCATGAGCTGGATCCAGAGCCTGCCCTTACCACCACTAGTCTACCCCCTTGTGCTGAGCAGCTAGTGGTATCCCACCTCCTACTAGCAGCTGCAATAGCTGCTTCATCCTATGCAAACAGCTGCCATGTCCCTCTTCCTCCCTCCAGCAAAAGCAGCAGTCCCTGTCATCCTCCTGCCCTTGCCACAGAGAGGTGAGCTGTTAGGGAGTGGTGGTAGAGTGTTTCTAGTTGTGCTAGTTTCAGAAGAGTGAACCACTGCTGCAGCACGGGTAGGAGCCGTGGGCAGTAGCTTTTGCTGGAAGAAGCATAGTCTCAGCTCTCGCAGCAGCTGATGACATCCAGCTGTTCAAGCACCTGTCTGTCATCTCTGGGAAAAGGTGTCAAAGTGGATGGAAATGCAGAGCATTAGGTGGACAAAACTTCCTTAGTATTTTTGCCACTTGCATCGGTAAGCGCTTGGTTTTTGTTGCTTATAGCACACACAGAACAGAATTGACCCAAGAACTTCTATCTAACAAGTTGTGTTTCTCTTTGAGTCTTTGAAACAGCCGTAATTCCAGCTAGCTTCCTTTTCATAAATAGCTCTCCTTGTAAAGAAGAGCCCCATGAGACAGTGATCGGTAACAGGTGATGGCATTTAGAGTTCATATGGTTATCTGGCACAAAGGGAGTCTGGCCTATGATCAGGAATTGTTTGTGCCACAGTACATAAAGTGCTTAATGTCTGTGTGAAAGTTTGCTTCCTGTATTGGCTCTAATGTTTGATATGAACACAGCATTTCTTATAAAACCAAGGTACTTCCAGTTCTGCAGGTGAAATCTTTGTTCTCTCTCCTCCTCTTGCCATTCATTTGCTATATTGTGCTCATTCTATTTGCTATCTACTCATCTGAGAAAATATTAAACTAAATGAAGTAATTCTATTGATTTTGTTGTTTGAATATCTTTTTTGTAATTTAATAAATTATAGTTGTATCAGTTATCAGTTAAGTGCATGCTTGTTGAGGGCTATTCACTATTAGTTGTTTGGAAAAATGCTAAGGGTAAAAGCCTGTATTATTAAGTTAACTATGCTCCACTATTAAGTGAACCATAGTTCACTAATTAGAATCTTAATTCTTGTAAGTCTGCAAAAACCATAAAAATTTAGTCTTTGGTGCAACATGAAGACACAGCGTTCTCTTGGAGGTCACTTTAGATTGTACTCACATACTCACATAGCCTTATAAAACTTGTTTGCTCATATGGTAAGTCTCCAAAGAATTTCCTTGTTTACCACTTTTCTTATCTTCGCAGCAAAAGTACAGAGCACACCCAGCATCTGTGGTTGGCATGAACATTTAAGTAAACTTCTCTGTGCTTGTAACTGGCCTTCAGCTAGTGCCTATAGCATTGCTACTGAGACACCATGGAAATTCTGTTCAGATTGTGCTGTATCTCAGGAAAAGATTCCTTTCTTCTAGCAATTAATATCTAGGCTAATACACGTTTTAATTTTGTAACTTCATCCCTATAACAATAGAATATGTTCCATAAATATTTGTGAATGTTTACTAGATGAAATTCAAATTCTTTTTTTCTTTTTCACTGATGCTTGCAGCTGAATGTCATATGGAAAGACCTGTTTAGCCTCAAAACATAAGGAATGCCATAAGACAAAACATAATTTTCTCACCTGAATGACACTTTGAGTTCTAGGATTCCTTCTGAGCATTTTGAAACTCTCGAGGATTATGAAGTTATATGAATCAAAAGCCACAGATTATTAAAA
>VYXH01002819.1:51098-77563 GCA_013397275.1 Burhinus bistriatus | reverse complement strand
TAAAAAATAATAAAAAAAAAAAAAAAAAAAAAAAGGGAAAGGCTCAAGTACAGTAGTAACCTAACCTGTCAAATTTTGTGTGTTACTCCTAAGGACCATTGTTTGTATTGAGTTTAGACTCTGTGTTGTGTGAATGAAATGCTACTGAAAGCAACTGATTTGAACAAACAAGCAATATTCTACAACAGAGAATATTCTTTCTATATATACAGATACCCTATAGAACATGAAATATTCTATATTGGGCCACAATATAGATGACTGCTTATTTTTCAAACCTGTCATAATGGCATCTAAATATTACCCCAAATTTTAAAATCCACATACCCATTGTTGATAAACATATTAGAATGTTTCATTTTGTAGTAAGTCTCACTTATTGCTAAAAAGATTCCTCTTCTAAATTCTTTGTGGTTATCAATAAGCAAAAAAACTCTTTAGCAAACTATACAGAGCAATACATACATAGATCAAGTAGGGTTAAAGTATTAAGCACCTTATAATAAGGAGAAAAGTTTATCATTTCCTTATGACATAACTTGAATACCTAAAGGTAACTGGGTAAAAAGTGGTAGTGTTTCAGAACATTTGAGAGGTGTTCAGACTGCAGTGGTAGGAACACATATAGAAATCCCATGATTATAAACTAGTGGAAACTGCTGCAATACTGCATGTACACAGACCTTTTCAAAATGAGAAAATATTTATTTGTGCCTAACGTGCTACAAATTGGGAAACTAGGGCTGACGACCCCTTCCCAGCCTCCAGTGAGAGAAAACTGTCTTCTATTGCAAATTCAGACATTTGCAAAGGCAAATTGCCATTTAGGTGTCTGGGCCAAGGAAGAATTGCAATGATAAATCAGAATGGTTATCATGCCTGTACCTATCATAAAAGCAATTTTTAAAAAATCCCATAAAAAGTTTATTGAGAGCCACTGCAGGCCTCGTGACAGTCTCTCAGGTTCCACTCTGCTGATTATAAACTGTTGGTAACTGATGAAACACCGCACTGGCAGAGGCCCTTGAAGAGTGAAATCGCATTTGCTCCTTGCCTGCCATAGCTATGGAAAGCTCTGCTTGTGAGATGAAACTCTAAGAAGTAGTAAAAACATATTCACAAAGTCTCTTCACTTATGAACAATCCTAATGACACCAGAGGCCAAGATAATATACTAACTGTGATGCTTGCAGCTAGCAGTAGTGAATATTTATCTGCCACCACTATTTTATCAAATGAATATAATCTATTTCCTTCTGTTATTTTGACCTTTTTTTCCCCTCTGTTGTCTTTCTAGGTTTTTAATGACCAACAAGTTCTATGGAGGCTCGGCTAGAAATTGGTCCACTTTAGATTCAGTTGAGATTGTTCAAGATGGAGGAAAGTTTGCTAAATTTAATGTTTCTGTCATCTCTGCTCCTGCAGAGTATTCATTTCATTGTCAGCTGGTGGGAACAAGCAATCTCTATCCTGCAAGGCTGATTCCATCCAACAATGAGGCAAAAAACTGGGATGTTTTCATTTCCAGGTTGCAAGTGAGTACACATTGATATTTCAGAGATAATTCCAAGAACGATTACTTGCGATTGTAGGTGCTGAACGACACACATTCATAATGCCCTCACTTTCATTTCAGCCTGGGAGAAAATGTAAAAGAAAAGCTGTTCCCCCTAGGTGAGCTATTCAATAAAGGGGTAAAAAAGACGGCAGTTGCTGAACAATGAGAACATGAAAGCACAGCTTTGAAAAACAAAAAACCTATGAAGTTGTCCACAGAAAAGAAAAAACAATAAACCCAAATGCACTTAATCAGGCAAAGAATGACTAAGTCCCCATGCCTGTTTAATGAATTGGGCTGCTATTGGAAACATGGGCCTCTTAGGGGGGTGGCTTTATGCTGCTTACTTTGTTTTTATTTGATTTCTTTGCACTTTGTTTACCTGGGAAAGTACAGCTTAGTGTGGTTACTGTTTTCAGTGACATAGACTGTACTCCTACAGACAGAAACAAAGCTCAGTGCAATTAGATTTAATGGAAGGTTTGCCATGGACTTCAATCAGGAGCAATACTAGGTCCCGCATGGCCCAGAAGGAAAGCAGTTGACTTTTTTTTTTGAATGAGGCATAGATTTTCTGTATATTTAGTGCAGTAGTACAGACTGCATATGTGAGGTGTAGATGATTGCATCTTTATTATTTTGAGCATTTATATTGACTTAGGAGAAGCACATCAACATTTGTATCTTAAAACACTTGCACTAAGGGATCTCTTTGATTAAAGAGATCATGGAAATGATAGGAATAATTCCAAACTGGACTGTATTTGTCAAAGATGAGCTAATCCCATGATAACTGGATACAAATGCTAATAAAATTGTATTTATGATTTTGATAACAAACCAAATCTCAGTAATCTGAGTCCAGATTTGACATTTGTCCTGGTTTGAGGTAAAACAGGACCAATTTTGTTCAGTGACTTTACTTTTTAGCTAGGCCTCTTCTAACTGCTGAAATTAACAGCATGTTGTGTAGAAAACTGTTCACTCTCAGAGTGATAGGACCCATGTTCCTTCTAAACTCTTAAGTCTCTCTTTTTCTCTCTCTCTCTTGCCTCCCTTCGGGAGAGGAGCAAGAGAGAGCGAGCATCTGTCATCCCACCGGATTGGGTCAATCTGGCAGTTTCTGCTTAAACAACGGAAATCTCAATGGAACAGCATTGGTGCTGAGATATATTTTCCACAAATTCCAGGATCAAGTTCCACAGTTTTTTTGAGAAGCAATGTAGCAATACACACCAATGTTGTAAGGGTTCCTCCTGATGGTATTTTTTACGGAAAGGCCTGAAGATACTGTACTTTGCCTAGTCAACTCTTTGAAGTTAGACTTCAGCATCACTAGGCTATGAAAGTACATGGGCTATGAAAATACAAAGCATCCACTTACAACGTATCTTTTCCTTGAATTTCTATATACATTGATACTGCTGCCTTCTCAAAGCTTAGAGAGAGGCTTTACTCCATCCTTAGCAGGCACCCTTTCATTGGGGTCTTGATCAAGAGTAAAAGTAGTAGGTTTCCCACCTTTCTTGTTGTTTTGGAGCAGCAGCTGCTTCCACTGTTCAGGCAACAGAACTTCCAGTTCCTCTTGGGAAAGGCCTTTTTCTATGATCAAGTCCTAAGCATGGAACATGACCTGAAAAGTCCTGTTCCGATCTTTTGTGTCGTGTGAGAAAACAGAAAGTCACCGTTCTGGGCTTGTTTCTAAGTTCTATCAGAACTAGCTCATACCCTTCCAGATATCTTCCACTGATATGTAGTGAAATCTGATTGATCTCAGTATCAGTCTTTGGTCTAGAATGAGGTTTAGAAACCCCCAAGCTCTGTTGCACAGTGAAAAAAGCATATGGGATGTGCTCAGTGGTTGCAACCAGCACAAAATCTCGTTACTGAAACTGAGGAACATGATTTTTATGTCAATGTTATGCAATGAATTAGAAACCAGGATCCAATGCCAATCTAGCTAGTACAATTGCACTTTGCAATGTTAGGTCCTGAAAACAGTACCACTGTACTAGAGGGACACGGCACCTGCACAGCGAAGCCTTGCGTAGCTTGTTCCAAGGCAAGGCTGAACTGCTGCAGACTTCTACTTTAGTTCTGGAGCTAGCTCAGTCACTGCCACTTGAAGAACCTCTGGGGGATGCCCATAGCCTAGGATGCCACCACTCACAGCTGTACACAGCACCAAAACTGCTCTGGTTTTGGTGGGGTTTTTTTGTTGGTTTTGTTGTTGTTACAAGAATGGTTGTTCTACCATGATACTTTTTATCCTTTTGAGGATCTCAGAATTGTCTATGAAGTTAAAGAGGAGGCTGCCACCAAAAGCACTGCTTTTCTTTAGTATCTGTCATAGTAGTTTAGAAGCCCCTTTGTTCCTAAGAAAATCTGCCAATACCTTTAAAACCAAGAATATTAGGATTCTTTGTGGTTAAATATTTCTAAGTTCAAAAATTAGATGTTCAGTGTACGCTTAAGAGCCACGAAAACAATACATTTTACTTGAAGATTTTTTCAAAGGTCAGAGATGTAAAAACTCTATTCAAAAATGTATTTTCAAAATTAACAGCAACTAGTATAACCAAGACAAATTACTTTTGTCCAGAAACTAAAATTAAAACTTCCACATAACAGAGGACTGTATCCAAAAAGTACTTCCATTCATAAAAATTAGAAGATCACATGTAAGTATTTTTAACTTTTCTATAGGCAGAAATGCTGCTAGGAGTCACATTTGTATCTCCCACCTGGGATCTAACACCCCCACAGACATGATAAAGCTTCAGAAAAACAATAAAAGAACACTGCATATACTTCATCTCCCGCCTAAAAGCAGACATAGCATTTTAAGAATGTACAATTAAAGCTTTCACCTTGAAGATCCAATAAGCATAATCCTGCTTCAAAAAGACCCCAGTAGGATTGACATAATAAAACTCAGTATTTCTGGCTCTAAATCAGAAGTGGTAAAGCCTTTCTAAACCAAATATACCTGTTAAGTGCTTCAGAGAGTTCTTGTAAATGTACTAACAAGCGTGTATTGTTTTCCAGAATTCTAATCCATTTTTTGAACATAAATGACAGAAATCATCACCTGCTTTCTGTTTTTTATTGTAAATAAGTCTTTCAGACTACTTTTCATGACTTTTAGTCACATTCTCATCTGTTGTCAAAGCAGTGGCTTAACAAGCAAAGGCTTTGGTAATCACCTGTATTTTCTAAAACTGTGCAAACGATTATCTAACCCAAAAGCTTATTTTTGCTAATCCTGCTTTAATCAGAAGTGTGACTGCCTTTAGTGAAAGCAGGCACTATTTGCAAGTTAGCTACCATGATCTGACTTGGAAATATTCTTCTAAGAGGCCCAGAAAAACTTGAATTGCTAAAATTGTCTTCACCTCCACGGTACCTAAATAGCCCTTAGTTCTGCATATGATAATAGTTTTATTCGTCAGCATTCTGGAAGGTATAGACATTGGTGTTAACACACATATTACATACACATTAACTTTAGGTGCCCGAGCCATGAATGAATTCAAACCCAGAGTGCTTACTGGTGTAGCATGATATGCAAGCCACAGACTAATTTCTTTAGTGTTTGTACCAACATCTTTCCTAGAAAGCACAAACTATTTTATTACCACAAAGCTTTCCATTTAGTTTATCATAAAACATAGAATAATCATGGAGTGGGGACACAGAAAAGTAGACATCCATGATCTTCTGCTTCCTTGCTTATTGCCTGGTGAGGAAAGGGATTTAAATAAAATAATCCTTTTTTATTTTGTTCTATAATATTTTAAAGAAAATAGTCAGTTTTAAGGTCTTATTTCTTTACTGGTGGATTTATGAAGTTCGGTGCTCTCCTTACACACCCATTTCAAAGAATCTGTAAATAGATAAGAACCTCAGTCTTCATTTTTCTTCATAAAAGTATTTAAGAAAGACTCAGAAACACAGATCAGATTCTTTCCTTCCTTCATTTTCTTTCACCAGTTGGATTCCCTTCCTTCTGAAGGAATCAGTGCTTATGTCATTATGTGCATGGATTTAGAGGGGCAATCCTCTCCCTTTTCTTCATAGTTTTCTAATCCTTTGACTGGTTTTAACAAATTTTTTAGAAGGATAGTGGTCTCAAAGACACTTATTTTGTTGATACTTTTTGCAAAATTGGTGGCTAAGCCAAATTAGTTGATTTTTCTGAGGAAAATAATATGGCAGGAGCTCAGCCAGCAGCAGACCTCAAGAATCCAGTCAAAGGAAAGAGATTACAGATTTTCCTAACTGCTGCAAAAGCTTATATGGGTTTCATATGTTAACAGACAACACAGATCCCACACCTCAATGAAGCAAGCACTTTCTCCTGTTTTGAGTCTCTGATGTCTAACGAGGAGGGAAGAAACTTTTCACAATTGTTTTCTCCTTGAACTTTCACTAAAACTTAGCCAAAAAGGTCATCTTCATTAGAGGGATTTTAAAGTAGGTTTCAGGAGTTCTGCTTGTCAAGCAGTTGTTAGCGAAAAATCTCAGAGCATTTCAACAAATCTCATGATCTGTGGGGGCCTTCACTCGCATGCCTTTGAGTGCTTTGAGTGTCCTGGTTCTTAAGTGGTCTTTGGGCTATACTGATCACACATCCCTGTTGGGACTTTAAAAGTACCATAAATTTCTGAAGTGGGAAACCTCCCTCTTGCCAAACAAAAGAATTTTGCGTCTTCAGTTTCCTGGGTGAAAAGGGCACCTGGAAAATTGTTACGTAGAGGATTTGGTTTTCACTCTTTTTTAAGGGGTAGAGTGTGAGTGGTAATTAACAAGTGCGTTTTTTGTAACTTTTTGTCATTTGTCTACCTTTCTTCATTTTCAGATTCAAGGCTTCAACATTGAAAACAACCAGTTTTCCTATGCAAGTGACTGTACAGGCTTCTTCACTCCTGGAATCTGGATGGGCTTGGTGACATCTATAGTTTTACTGTGGATCCTGGCCTATGGAATCCATATGATCATGCAGCTCACAACAAACAGCAGATTTGATGATCCCAAAGGTCCAGCTCTGTCAGTTCCTCAGACAGAATAGCCATGGATTGATTTAATGCTGCTCCAGCTTTTCCTGGTCTGATATTTATGATTTTTATAACCTTTTACTTCATAATATGTGTAACCTAAACAGATATCATAGCAGAAAGGAGTAATTAAACTACGTATAAAAAGGATATTTATGATTGGCAACAATAATAATTCTACCTGTTATTGCCATCATTTGTTAATAGCTATCTGTGTTAAGGATCTGAGGTGAGGCTGTAGAGATTATTACTCTATCTGGCTATGAGAAAGACCAGTACAAACTGCCATCCAATTAACTATTATTGGCAAAGAAACACTATCACAACAGAGATAAATGGGAAGGATAAATAACTTATTTGATAGGAAACAATATATTGAAACTACTGGTCTTTCTAAAGGCTCTTTAGTAAGTATATCATGTTTATGCTACATCTTAAGAAGGCTGAACTGTGTCTTGGCATTTTTTCTCTTGAGAAAACCACCCAGAAAAGTACAAAACTAGTAAAGTATAAGTCACTAAATAAATGGTCTCGAAAAGTCATTTCAAAATACATCACTTTGTTCAGATGTGGCAGATGTGGTATCAGAAATGAGAATGGATGGATTAAAGCTTGTCTTCCTTCTAATGTCAGCTTATGCCTATGGGAATTATGTTGAATGACACTAACTCATGTGTTTGTTTTAGCCATTGACAGCTGATGGAGTTACTAAGCAGGATAGGTCCTTGTCCAAACTCATCACAAAATTGTATTTGGTGTCATGGCAATAAATGCAACTTTTCAAGCTTGTAACCTAAGATCCAGACAGCATCTTAACAGAGATAAGGTAATTTTCTTAGCACCCCTCTTTTTCCAGTTTTCTTTGAAATAGTTATGAAGTTTGTGCAAAAAAGGAAAAAAAATAAATATATAAAGTCATTAGAAGCACTGTGCTAATGTACTGTTTAAGTCTGGGCATGTTTATGGTCATCTCAATGATTCCATAAGCCTGAAGACATTCAGAGCATGCTGGATTCTTTTGCAATTAATAAAAGATGCTACATCTTCTCATTGGGCAATCTGACTATGGAGTGAATTACTAGTTGTTATGAAAAGCTAGGAAATAGTAAAAGAGCAAGAGTAAATTAGTAAAAATAAAATTTTCATTCTCTCTTCTGTAATGTTTTGTTATGACTGTGCATGTTCTATTAGTAAAGAACCAAAAATATCATTTTGACAAAATTACATTTGTCACATGAGAAAAATTCTAACTTTTCTGATCTTGATCCATGTCATAGGACAATGATACAGAGGAAAGACAGAATCAACTATCTAACCGGACCAACAATAGTTTCTACCCATCATTCCTGGATGTCACAGTTTTATTATGCAGTCAAAGAAGTAAATTAAATGCTGTCTGAAGCTATTCCTCCTGAATCATTCAGTCCTGACTTGGAAAACAAAAAGAAAGCCGGCATGTAACTAGCAGAGGTGACTTCTCTGCTGTAATATTTTTCCCAAATGTTTTTCAAAACCTCAAAGAATGCTGGCATTTGATCTACACAAAAACGCTGTGTTAGAAAGGCACGTTTTCTTTGCAAAAAAGCTAGGCACCAGTAGAGACAACTGGACTTGTTTTATTAATTCTCCCTTTCAAGCAAGTTGCATGAATGTGACATTGAAAATTGACATAATAGCCATGTAACTGATAGCTAGAAGACAAGAAGGCTATTACAAAGGGCTTGGTTTGTAGAAGACAGCTTTCTGATGACTTTTATCTAGATACAACAAAATTTGAAACAGATTTTGTTCAACAGTGAACAGGAACCAAAGAACAGCTTTACAAGGCCAGATCAGGATCCTATCTCCAGCAGTAGTATGAGTATGGCAAGTGTATGGTAGTACTTCCTGCAGATGTTCCACCAGTCTCCACCATTTAAGCTCAGGGATTTCCTCAGCCTCAGATGCGGCGTCTTTCTATTTAATAACTCTGGGTATAGTTATAGTTCGTTAATTTGTCCAGCCTCCCCTTGAGCCTGTGGACTCTTCAAGAGGTCACAGTGTCCCGATTGTAGTGTGGCACTGGGGATACCTGTACCCTTCTTTGCTTGCCCGAGCTGGACTCTGGAGAAGAGGAGGAGGAAACAGAGTCTCATATAGGCTGTACCACGGTGAAGAGGTAAGCCACCTTCAGAAGAGATCAAGCCGGAACAGATATTGAAAGAGATGTTTGTGGGATTAGCTTTTTGCTGATGCAGTAAGACTGAAGGCCTCAGAAAAGGGCCAGACTGAACTGTCTGCTGTGTTTGATATTACATATGCCAGGGTGAAGGGAAAGGCCTTTTTTGGAGCAAAAAGCTTTTTCCTTCTACCTTCTCTCACAACAATGATACCACGAATACAGGCAAATAGGGCCTGTAGGGGCATATACTCTGTTTCCATAGTGAGTTGGGAGATCCCTGTGCTGGAAAGCTCAAGCCATGGGTTGCAGCCCTTGACGTGGCACAGTTATTCTTGTGAGGTCTGTGCTGGGAAAAAAGGAAGGGCACTACCCCCAGTGCTAGCCATCGTGAGGGCCAGGTGGACTGGGCGCTGGGGACAACAGCCAGTCCCTCTTCCACATGTGGTGGGTTGACCTTGGCTGGCTGGCAGACACCTACCCAGCATGTCTGGCCTCTTCTCACACAGGCCGCCCCTGCTGCCAACACCTGGACACGGACACCCAATACACCACATGAGGGGGCCATGTGTGCTGCCGGAGTCCCCATGCCATCTCGAACCCCTGCAGCTGCAAATCATGCTGCCCTGTGGTCGGAGACAAACACAACTGATGACTGATTTCAGCAGGGCTGGATTCCTTCCTTTTAAAGAGGTCTGGGCCTCAGGAAATTCTAGCAGGATTTTGCACTCGCCTGTGTTTGTTTAGCTTGCTGAATAAAGTTAGAAACTTGTCAGGGCCCTTCCAGTTCTGTGTACTGATTTCACAATTTGGCTTAATCACAGCTGTACTTGTTAAAACATGCCTGTTTTGGGAGCTGTTCCAGCCAGAATATTAGCTCCGCCTGGAAGGTGTGAGCCTTTAGGACTTCACCTAGAGCTCACTGAAGTTATCAGAAGTACTGACTTCTGTGAGTGCTAGCTCATTTCTCTACCAAGTGCAAAATAATTTAATAAAGATGGAGGGGATGATGGGAAAGAGCACCCATTAGAAAAGTAGAAGCTTTGGTTTTGCTTTCAAATATGTAAATAAATGAAACTTTTTTGAGAAAAAATATCAGAAACTATAAAAAAACTGTGATGCAACTTGGAAAAAATCTGTTTAAAAACAGATCTGTGAAAAATCAAGATTAACAGCAGAGAAAACCCAAACCTAAACACAAAAGTTGCAAAGCCATAAGTTAAGATATTTCCTTAAAAATTCAGCAATGATCATTTATTGGAGGGGAGAACTGAGATGGGGCTGGGATCTGAACCTCCTGACCTGATATAGGTTTGCTTTGTGTCCTGGTCTGTTGGTTTCTCTGCTTGTAAAATTATCTATTTCACAAATCATGTGGAAACCCAGCAATGACTTACAATGAAACAGAATTATAATTGAAATAGTCCAAGAGTAGTATTTTTATGTAGGCAGTAAAGGAAGAGATGTCATTCCATCTGTCGAGGGAAGTCTCAATGAAGTAATTGGCTGCTCCTTTCCTTCTGGGTGCCTGATAAATAATTGAATATGCAAATCTAAATCAGCAGAATTATTAGGCAGTGTCCACGCATTAGAGGGCTCTGCAATTATTTCAGCGTAAGCTGGGGTCAAACAGGGGAAATTAGAAATGCTGAAAACAAGGAATGACCATGAGAAGCAAAGTCCTAAGACAGAGATACAAGAAGAAGCCACAATGTTGGGTACTGGTCACTGCTGGCAAAAAACTAGCAGTAGTCTCAGCCGGTGATGATTGTAGGGGCAAATGCAGTGATAATCTTATCCTTCCATTGAACACGAGGATAAGACAACCCACGCAAGGGGGGCACAGACTCCTTTTCCTGCAGGCTGTTTTTTCTGTTGCATCCTGTGGTGGGCCGACCTTGGCTGGCTGCCAGATGCCCACTAGGTTACTCTCTCACTCCTCCTCCTCCTCAACAGTACACGGGGAGAAAATACGGTGGAGAAGCTTGTGGGTCAAAGTAAAGACAGGGACACCGCTTACCAGACACCATCACAGGCAAAACAGACTTCAAGAAGATTAATTTGTTGCCAGTTAAAACAGGTTGGATAGTGAAAAACAAAAAAAAAAGTTAAAACAACACACATTCAGTCTGCTCAAATGCCAAAAATGTCCTGTCATGTCTAATATCTTCCAGTACAGGAACCTGATCTCCTTCAGTTTGCTAATAGAGGCTCTGTGCTCAGATTGATCAGTTCCCTACAAAAACTTACTGCAAAATCAAGGAGAAAAGAGCTATCTCTTCAGAACTCAGATTTCTAAAGGCTTAAAAATTATTGAAGTGCAAGGAAAAGGGAGGGAAAAAAAAAAAAAAAGAGATCTTGCCAAGGGGTGGTTCCCTAAGTAAGCAGTCTCTCACTTCCACAATGTGGGACGGTGTCTTTCCTAGTCTTTCTGCCTGTGTGGGTGGAAAGGAGACTTACAACAGTGACTGAGCCCAAGAGCAGATCACCTGCTATTGATGTCCCACAAATGAAGTAGCTTCCTCATCTTCACCACAACTTTTTGTATGCCTCCTGGTTGAACACAAGTTCCCTGCTTCAGATTGGCTGGATTTCTGTATAACACCTGGACCTGGTACGTTCTTGAACTATTATAACTGAACTTAGTTTTATGTATCATCCATTATTGCCATGATAGAAGATAGTTTATTGAGTGATCATAGAATCATATCTTTTCTGCTTTGCAAATGGCAATGTGGGTGTCCAGTGGAAGAGTGGGAAAACCATTTTGAGCCTGTCTTAATACTCCTTTAACTAGTTGCGTGGAAGTAAAATAAAATGACATCACATGCAACTTGCTTTAGTTAATGAAAACTGTGCAAAAATAATATTTGCAACATAAAAAAACCCCACAAATGCTTTCATAAATGTACTTTTGGAAGGTGGATAAGTAAAGGGCTTTCCGATGTAATGTTTGAATTTTAATTTTGTGCACCCTATTTATTCTGGATAAATATGGATACAAACGGATAGTAGAGTGATCAATTTAGCTATTTATCAGATATCTTTTGCTGAAGCACACTGGCATGATTTGAGATATTACTGTCCCTATCTACTCAGCCTTTCATTCATGTATACCTGTGCCTCAGCTGTTCATTCAGTTCACACTGCTGTGCTTTCTTTTTCCACCAAAGATGTAATATATCAGGTTTTGCCATAGAGTAGCTGAGATGGAGGTGCTTGTCTGGGTCTGTCATTCCTGCTGCTGAGTAATAAAATCCTGGCAGAAGAGCAAAGCAGATAACTGCAAACACTGATGCCTCAACACATTACTGTGATATTGGGGAAGGATTTTTATTGTAGCTGTCAAAAGGGGAAACCAAAGCATGCAAGGAGCCGTGTGCCTTGTCAGGGTCAAAGACCATGCTGCCAATAGCCTGAGAGGCAGGACCCACTCCACTTTGTGCAGTGTGTTTTCTGTCTCTGCATGACTGAACACAGTTCAACTAATAACGTATGTTAGGGCAAGCTCAGGAGTGTTTTGCTTCATATCCTGCTAGAAAGACCCCTAACGGCTGTCCATGGCAAAAGATACTTAGGGGGCACCAAGATCCATCTGTGGCCTTCTTCTGTCACTTTGTATCTTCAGACTGCAATTGAACAGGAATGTCCCAGGCCTCCAATGGTCTCAATCTTTCTCTTTAATGATAAAGAGAAAAAAGAAATGTGGAAGAGGAGGGGCAATAAGGATCATCCTCTTTTCCTCAATAGGCAGTGGGAGTCCTTGCACTTCTGAGTGGTCACCAGAGTCCTACACCCCAACGGAAAAGCAAGAGTGACAACAAAGGGCCCTGCCACTGCCGGTGAGGGTGTGCACACCTGCATGATGGTGGCCTGTCTTGGAAGGTTCTCCAGGTCTTCAACTTTCTCTCCCAGAACCACTCTTTGCGGGTGTCTGTAAACTAGGGCGGGAGCTGCTGCTTTGGCTGCCCTACAGAAACTCTGATGTAGCTAAAGGGGAGTGGGAGCAGGGAAGCCTGCAGCTGTACCGCATTTATCTTGCCATGTAGACCCCAGAATGTTTGCAACAGGCAGTTGAATTCTGAATGGAAAAATCTGAGGCTTCATCTATCTTTTTATAACTAACTAGTATTACAATTACAAAATAGATGGTCTGCTTTTGCTTGTAGAGCTTTCGTGGATGTGTACTTGTACAGCAAGAGTGGAGCAGTTGCATTAGTTTTCATTGATTTAGATTTTCACAGAAGTTTTTGTGGATATACTGGTTGGTTTTGAGGCCAGAATGTAGACCTTAATGACTTACTGCTACCAACTTGTGTGGTCTAATAGTGATTAACAGATACTTGAATGGAGAGAAATTGGGTTTTTTGGGTTTTTTGTTTGTTTGTTTGCCTTAAACAGCACAAAAAGTTCTTTATTAGATATATTAGGGAATTTAAAGTTTGCTCATGTTCTGACATAATTTGAACCCATTTCTGTTATAATTGCTTTTATAGCACTCTGGAGTTCAAGGGGGCAGAAGGGGTTTAGTGTTCATAGGTTGTTGGACTGAGCACGCTTCTGGCAACAGATAAATAAGCTAAAGATTAACGATCAGTTTTCTTAATTTTAATAGCTGAAACTCTTCCCTGGATAAAATTGGTGTCTAAGAATTAAGAAAGACATGGGGTTTTGCCTAATGAATGACTATCTTCTGTTTGTTATGAAACTTTTGGTTAACACGTGACCTAGTTACTTTTGCCACATTACCTTATCAGAAAGGTGAAGGACTTCTTTAGTAGGGTCATTGTTTTCATCTGGAATAGCCAAAGGTTTCACTTCAAAGATTCGGTACGATTGCACGTTACTCATTAAGTAAAATCTGCATCTTTTCTAATCAGCAGCATGTACGTCTGCTGCAAGTCCAGGGCTGGATTCAGCTGCTGTGCTTTTAAGACTCTCATTCTAAAAGCTTTTTATGGTGAGGCCGTTGCTGTATCTGGAAACTACACAGTGATCAAAATTATATGTTGTTTGATACTGTAATGGGCCTCCTGTCTCAAAGTGTTAGCACAGAGCTTCAGCTGCAATATAACCTGTGCTCTAACCTTTTGCAGGTTTTGTAGGAAAGGAAGTCTAAAGGGCACTTGCAGCATAGGAGATGCTGGCTGTTATTAATGTTCTAAGGGAAATAATTTCATTATTGTCATTACATATTATTCTTTTAGTGTATTTGGAAGGAGGATGATCTTTCCCCTTTAAACACTAGGTCTGATTTTAAACAATTACCTATTATATACTTCCAATCCTGTTAAGGAATTTAGTAACCTTGTTCTACAGGTGGTGCTGTGGTGGTAATCATTTCATACCAGATACTAATATAAGCCTCTGATACAGAAGAGGTCTCCAAATCAAAATGTATTGATGGAAATTGCTTCATGTGTATGGAAAGACTGCAGCTTTTTGACAGAATATGACCTCTATTTGGTGGTGTGCTACAGCATGGTGTGAAATTGTCTATTAAGCGAAGAACACAGCTTATATCTGAGATGATACTGGTTGTATAGGCCATATGGTTGCGCCAAGACACTAAAATTAGCAGTTTTCCCCAAAAACCTGAAGGATTAATGAGAAGATTATACTGATTTATGTCTCACTCCTCTGCCGTGTGGTGCTCCCACCACCTTTCAGAAACAGTGCTTCTCCAGTGCCACTCACCAGTGCAGCTCCCATTGGCAGCCACCTGGTCTGCTGATCTCACTGACTGAGCCTGACCTTGCTTAGCTTCTTCAGTCCTAGGCAAGGTGGTTAGGACTGGCGATCATGAGTCATTGCCTAATTTTTCTAAAGTTCAATTTTTATAAGCTTGCCAAAAGCACAAGCAACCCAGAACTTACATTTGCTCAAAAACATTTTAGCCAAAAAGCTGAAAGGGTCGATAGTCAAGGGCCAAACCTTGTCTCCTTCTGATGAAAAGAGCTGTACTTGCTCACATCTAGATAAATTCAACTTCTAAATTAGAAAATGGAAGAATGAAAAAAAATTTCCTCCTTATATGCAGCAGCTCCAGAATGAGATTGAAAGACCTGCACAGGATGCAGGACTTCTGTATAAATCTGTGAAGTGCTGCAAAAGTTTTAATGAGAAACCTGTAAAGAAGAAGATGAAATCCCTCTCTTCTTCCCAGTTTCCTTCATGTGGGGAATAATACATCAGTAGGAAAACATAGCAGCTGCTTTAAAATGTCAGGAATGTTTCTGTCACCATAAACTTTGTTCAGTAGGAATGCATATATTGTGAAAAGCAACATGTAAACAGATTTTTCTCCAAGTAAAGCTTTTATTCTGAGAAAGGATCTGCTTCTACGGAAAAAGTGAGCACCGCAATATTTCTTTGAAAACAGACCCTGAGGGAGACTCTGCAGTGTCGTACTGCTCCCAGTCCTCCTCTTCGCTTGCTCCAAACGATTCAGGCAGGGAAAACAAACACCACAGTCCACTCCCTTACAGACTGTGGGCTGGCTTGCCTCATGCCGCCTTGCATTTTAGGGAGTGGGGAAGCAAGGTGTCCACCTCTTCCTCCTCTATCCTTGCGAGCAGCAGTGTCTATGCTCTCCTGAACACAAGGAGTGTTTCTGAAAAGCACGTCATTAGCCCTCCTCTCCAAACAAAGAAGGTATATTCCTGCTCCCTACTAGGCACAAATGGGTTGGCAGCTGGATATTGAACCTTCTGTTGTTTCATGCGGCTCTGCTGTCCACCTGGATGTCTGACTTCAAGCTTTGCCTGAGTTGAAGCTCACCTTGTTTCCCCTTCATGTTTGCAATGGGCCTGTTTGTTGGTAAACAGCAGAAGCGAGGGGTGATCTGATCTGATTTGGAAATACTGTGAAATCCAGAACTCTAGAACAAGCCCCTTCTGCCCACACACAAGGCAACACCTTCTAGCTGGTCCTTCCTGTTAGGTGACCCAATTGCTTGGAGCTCAACTTAGTGCTTCAAGTGCAATGCATATCCGCGAGCAGCACAAATACCATTTGTGGTCCTTTGCAGAGGGAAAAGCTGCTTATTTGTTTAGGAAACAGAGGCTATTATGCTTAACTTGTGATATTTCAATCACTTCCATGGCAACAGGCTCAGAGAGAACAAAGCAGGACTTCACCAGATCACATAACATCTTGAAAACAGAATAGAGACAATTTTACATAGAGACATTGTGAAGTTTCCTTTAACTTTTGAATTTTACCTCTGTTAGTTAACTGTTGATTTAATCAGTGAAGTAATTGCTGCACTGCCAAGCAGTTATGAACGAATTGGCATTGATTTCTTTCAGTTGTCAGGCACCCTTTGTTTCTGTAATGACAGGGGATGTGTCAGCACAACATGGTGCCCCTCTCCCCCTCTGCCCAAGGATAACACACACTATCCGGCAGATGCCCTGCGATGATAACTGTATTTAAGGGGCACAATGAGTTAGAAATGAGGGCCTGATTCAAAGGCATTGGAATTTTTCCATCTTCTTCTGTGGGCTTCAGATTTGGCCTGATCTTAGAAACATGGCATAGCTCACTGCATGGTCTACTGAGTAAGAGGTCCCCAAGCATGTGGCCGAGTGACAGGACTGTGTTCCCAGTCTGAATTAGATCTGGTCACTGGGATTTTAATCCCCTCACCCCAAGCAGGGAAAGGGAGAGATTACTTTACCCCTCGGGTCCTTGTGTTATGAGCATCACTTGCTCCCATTCCTTGGGCTGGCTCACGCAGGTCACGCCAGAAAGGGCTGCAGTGCCCATGTGCCAAAGGGCTTATTGTTAGGCTTATGCGTACTGCGGGAAAAGGGAGGATTATTTAATGGAGCAGCTGATAATGAAACATAACGCATGCTGTGTCATTAACAAAGTCTTCTCTCATAAATATCTCATAAACAAATCAGAAATTGCTTGTTGCAATATGACGTGCAAAAAAAAACCATAAGAGGCAACAGGGTTTGTTTTTAACTTTGAATGCAAGTGGCAGCAGGTGAGTCAATTATGATGCAAATAACTAGTTAAGTAGCTCCATAAGCTTGAACTTTTAAAACTTCAACTTTAATTTTTTATTGCTAGAAGTATACCACTTAGATAAATCAGTTATTGTTGAAGAGTATTTCTGTCTTATCTCTGACAGCATAGCCTTCACCCTGAGCAGAACGTGAAGTAGACAGTGAGATTTGGTCATTTTTCAGCAAAGTAGGGACTGTCAGATTGCAGTGTGACTTTTGATTGTTGAAACGAATGAAGTGCTTGCCAGTTGTGTTAGCCAAACCATTTTTCATTTCTTTTAGTTGACAGTCAGACATTTCAGCTCTATGACTTATCCTTGTACATTTGCTCTGACACAGCACTTGTATAGCCTGGTACTTGCCCCACCAGCCTACCACAACCCTTTTCTAAAGCAGCTTTAGGAGTAAATAAAAGGACTTACTACTCCTTAAAAGCTCTCTGTGTAAGTGTGTAATTTTATACTCTGGACTTGAACAGCCTCAGTTTATACAGTAGGAGACACATGATAAGGAGTGGAGATCTCATTCTCCTTGCAGAAGTCTGTACTGCAATGTAGTGTTCAGTCCAGCGTGGAGGTACGTGTCACTGGCAGGTGTTCACATGTCAGTCTGGTTTAATGTTCATCCCTTTGCATTACTATTTCATATTGCTTTTCTAATTTACTCTGTATGAAGCAGACACTTGAGATAAAATGCTTCATCCTTAGTTTTTTTGGATCTTAAAATATTAAGCTGCTAAATATAATTCTTCACAGAGGAGGCTTGCGGGTGCATCAGGAAGACTTGGATTGAGGAGGAAAAACAAACTGCGCTTAGAACTGGGGAAATCCATTTCTTCTGACTGACATTTAGTCTACTGACAATCTGCAATATGTCATTCAGTGCTAAATCATCAAATCTCAAATTTTGGACACAATTTTATAATACCTGCAGTTGGAATTTAGACAAAGAGCTGAGGTAAAGGCCCTGAAACACCAGTCTGGTTAATAAAAGCAGATGTTGTCCAATGCAGCAAATATTGTGTCAGTTTAACTTAAACTTTCAGAGACTGGAAATTAACTTTGTTGAAAGCAAATCCCCCTTAACATGGAAGCACTCCCAATTACAGGCTTCCTTCAAAAATTCAGACCTTCCTTTCTGTGTGCCTCAATTTCTGCTCCAGTAAAATGGTGAATCACTGAGATGTACCATGAGATCATAGAATCAGAATCATAGAATAGTTTGGGTTGGAAGGGAACTTTAAAGATCATCTAGTCCAACCTCCCTTGCAATGAGCAGGGACACTGTCAACTAGATCAGGTTGCTCAGAGCCCCGTCCAACCTGACCTTGCATGTTTGCAGGGACGGGGCTTCTACCACCTCTCTGAGCAACTTGTACCAGTGTTTCACCACCCTCATTCTAAAAAAAATTCTTCCTCATATCTAGTCTAGATCTTCCCTCTTTTAGTTTAAAACCATTATCCCTTGACCTATTGCAACAGGCCCTGTTAAAAAATTTGTCTCCATCTTTCCTGTAGGCCCCCTTTAACTATGGGAAGGTCGCAGTAAGGTCTTCCCAGAGCCTTCCCTTCTCCAGGCTGAACAACCCCAACTCTCTCAGCATGTCCTCATAGCAGAGGTGCTTTAACCCTCAGATCATCTTCCTGGCCCTCCTCTGGACCCACTCCAACAGGTCCATGTCCTTCTTATGTTGGGGACTCCAGAGCTGGATGCAGTACTCTAGGTGGGGTCTCCCCAGAGCAGAATAGAGAGGTAGAATCACCTCCCTCGACCTGCTGGCCACACTTCTTTTGATGCAGCCCAGGATACAGTTGGCTTTCTGGGCCACGAACGCACATTGCCAGCTCATGTCCAGCTTTTCATCCACAGTACCCCCAAGTCCTTCTTGGCAGGGCTACTCTCAATCCCTTCATCCCCCAGCCTGTGTTGATACGAGGGGTGATGCTCAGGTAAGCGATGCATGTGCAACTACAAAGTGTTTTATTCTTCTTTTGATAGCTGAACATCCACTTTTTCAGGTAGAGGATTTGAACCATTATTTCTTTTGTGTCAGTGAAACAGCAGTAGTTTAAAATAAACTGGAAAAGGAAAAGTTTTTATTTTAGATTAAGTGGTATTTAGACTTGTGACAGCTGTCCTAATTTTCACTCACTTATTTTAGTAGTAAAGCAAGATTTGTTTTACTGAATTAAAAGAAACTTTTAATGTTATTTTGGTTGTTTTATTGTATTGCAGGTTTTGATTTTTTTTCTTTCTTTTCAAGATAAAGAGAAGTTTTTAAGGTAGAAGGAAACTAGACATTAAGCCCTCAGTGCAATGTGTGTACAGTTTCAGTCTGAGTCTCGTAGGCCAGACTTTAATATAAATAATTTAGTGCACAGATGAGGCTGATTTAAAAAAAAAAGCCCCCCAAAAACACAAACCTTGATCTTAATTCATTAGGTAAGTTACTCTGATGGATTTAATAACTTATATCTTGTTCTGTAGTGGTATCTACATTGAACATTTGTCTGGAGGGAAGAAGTTTTCCAGCTTGTTTTGCTGGTGAAAATTAAATAGCTGGAAAAAAGGATTCCTAAAATTCAAAGGAATCTGTAGCAAGTTGCATCCCTGTGTGTTTTTTCAGTATGAAGCAACATGAAAGTACTTGGAAGCAATGAATCCAGGTTGTTCAGGTTTTTTGTTGTCCCCTCCCTCAGCTTTTTTTACCTGTTCTTGAGAAGCAGAACAAGCCTTGCGAGTTCTTCACAAAATTATAACTCACTCTGCTTTTGTTTGTGGATGTTTGTGTCCAGCTGCTCCTAGAAAGCACCTGGGAAGGATGAGTGCCCTGAACTTTAAATGCTTGGCATATACTGACATTTTATACTCAATCAGTATTTATTTGGTTAAATATGTAGGCTATTTTACAGAAATTTTGGGAACCCAATTCTCTCACTGTGTTTTTCTTTGTCAGTTTAACCCCCACGCTCAGTAACTACCTGTGACAGAACCAGATCCTCAGGCATCTAATGCACGTTGGTTCCTTACAATTTGCTGAGAGGAGAAAAACATTCTGACTCTTTAATTGTGTATGAACTGAAAAGAACGAGGAGAAGCCCTGTAAACAGTCTTTTATTCAAAGGTTTATAAAAGTTTCAAGTGGAAGAAGTGAGACACGTTTAATCCCTTACTCTTCCTGCAGGAGAAGTCCATCCTTCTTCTTTAACCACCCCTTGAGTGAGTAACCCTTCAAGCCCGGTAAACTTTAGAACCTCAGGAGCACGATGCTAATTTTTATATTTCATTATCTGAGGAATGAATGAAAATTAATTGGATGTTTTTATACCTAGCTTAGAGACAAATGACCCAGGGGCTTCGATTTCTTGTCAAGCCTGGAGACTTTCAAGAAATCTGTGAAGCAGGGTACTTTGAAAAACCAGTTTTGAAAAATTCTCCCCTTCCTCCTCAAGTAATACTATTTGCCTGACTGTGACACAAATCTCAGTGTGGTGAAATGAATTGAGCTGGGAGGACTGCATCCTGTTAAGCAGAGAAAGGAACCATTTTTAATTACGATTTTTCTGCAGGTCAGCCTGCCAGCAAATCCACTGAGGAGCAGGTAGAAAGGAAAGACAGAGCAGAGAGCTAGAAATGATAACATGTACCAAAAGTGAGATGAAAAAAGGAGGGGCAATCAAAGAAAAAACTGCAAAATCTCATTCTTCCTCTGAAAAAGCTGCTTCAGATACTGTGAACAAGGCACTGTTGATAGGAAAGGCTCAGCTCCACTGGCCAGAGGAAGGAAAGTTGAATATATATAACAACTAGAGTTGAATGAATACCATGCATAGTGATTCACCTTCTAAATGGATTTGCTTTGATTGTATTTGTGCCATCTTTTTTGTTTGTTTTTTGGTGGATGTTCTACTAAGCTTGTTGTAAACAGTGACTACTAGTTGGTTAATGTAAACTCCTTGGATATATGTATGGGCTTAATAATAGCATACTAATAATTCAGAATCTTTAGCAAAAGAGATATAAACAAACATAAGTTACATTTCCGCCCCCCCCCCAAAAAAAATTCCTTCTTCCTTTCCTTTGGGGTGTGGTAAGACACACAGAAATATATATTAGCAAAGATTACTGACAAGTTTTAACAAAGAAGTCTTTCCTGTTTTGTACTAACAATGCACTGTGTAGCCCATAAATAATCTTACCAAACCCTGCCTTAAGTGATAAATGTTTTATACTTATAAAAGTTTGAAAGTTTAGTACTATTCACATTCTACTGACCTTTACAGTAACAGAGCTTACAAGAAAGTTTGAGTATTAAAAATAGTTGCTCATGTTGCTGTTGTAACTTTGAACTTTATACACACTTATGTTACAAATGCAGCACGTGCTTTCTATAAAATATGGTTTTACTGCAATGTATTGACAGCCTGTTGATCTGCTGTTTTCTGTAAGAAACATTTGTCAAATCATGCTATGGCAAATAATGGAGAACCACTGTAAAGAGCAACTTCGGCAAAAAATAATGTAAATGCAAAATTAGTTAAAACAAAGTGAATTATTAGGAAATTGGGAATCCTGTGTACAGATTTTTGAAATTCAGCTAAGAAGAACACAGTGTGTGTATTCAAGTATACTCAGCTATAACTCACCACACTGCCTGGATTTGACATAGCCACTCTTTGCAACACATTGATTACAAGCTGTAAACCAAATATGTTCAGCTACAGAGGTTAGTCAACGTCAATTTGCATTAGGTAAGGAGGTTAATTCCTAATTATTATATTTGTAGTTCCGTTGCTTGCAGTATCGATAACAGAGGGCGTAGACTTAAGAAGAATGTTGTTTTGCAGCTTAGCCTATTCAGATATTGATTTTTAATTTTTTTTTTTATTAAGGGATGGGCCTTAATTGCAATGGCCAGATCCACAATACCCCTGACCTCCTCTGCAGGTCTGCAGCTGCCTTTTGCAAAGTTTGGTGACGTCATTCAGACTCAGGATAAAGTATCAGCCCTTTTGGAGTTCGTTCGCAGGGAGCAGGGCTGACGTACATCACCCCTGTGTGCACAGGAGGTGCATAGGCAGAGGGCGTCCCGTGCTTTCTGCCTGCGCCATTGGGCTCCACGTGGCCCCACACGGCCCCTGCGCCCCAGGCACGTGCTCCCTGTCCTTGCTGCAGGCAGCCAAGTGCTTCAGGCTCTGGGGAGCTGGAGCAGGACCTCAGCCTTGGAGAAGGCAGCCAGGGCATGAAGCAGACTGCTGAGGTCACCAAAATGTGGCAGTGACAGGACACCCCTGGTGATGCTGCCTGCTCTCTCTATGCATCTTCCAGAGCTGCGCTTGCCCTGTGGCCTGTCAAGAGAGAAGACAGGTGAGGAAGATATTCACAGGGTTAATGGCTTTTAGCAGGGATGTTGACAGCACAGTTCCCTTTGCTTCCAAGGCTGAGCAGCAGGGTCTAACTAATCTTATCCTGAGTGCTGGCCGCCAAAAAACCATTTGATCCACATAGTTGAGAAGTCTTGAGCCAGACAGGTTTGACAATTGGTTTTTTGATACCAGTGTTTTCATGCTCATCCTTTAAATAGAAACTAGGTCAGCTGCAGCCAACTGGAAAGAAGGTAAGATGGGGAAAATTGCTCCCACGCAAGTGAGCACGCCAAGGAACGGGGAAGCTTCAAGAGCCAGCAGGGAGAGGTAGCAAGGGCATGGAGCTGAGAACCTGCAGCCTGGAGATGGGAACCACTGCAAGGACTAGGGAGCCACTGGCCAGCCCCTGCCAGGGCCAGAGGGAAGCCTCTCTAGATCAGGGGAAGCTGTGCAGAATTTGCTATGGGCAGGAAGCCACAAAACTAGCCAAACCAAGCCCGGAATAAAGGACTGAGTTGGAGAGGGGGCGCTATGTATAAAAAAATTATTGTTTATGTATTAAATTTTATTAATATCTTACCTAGTTGACTTTTTTTTCTATTTAAAATGTTTGGGGGTTTTTTTGTGAGGGGTAGTTTGGTTTTTATTTGTTTTTTTTTTGTTGTTGTTGTTAAGTTTTAAAGCCACCTGGTTGCCTTTGAGAAGCCCTATAAGGAAGTGGTCTAGGGAGGAGACTTCAAAGCTGTGGACAGCTTTCAGTCTCATCACCTGGCTGTGGTCAGCTATTTCCTAGCCCCAGCAACACGAACTTGAGCCTGGCTGAAGACCAAATTGTTATAATACAGAGAATTTCTCCCCTTGGTTGCTCTGCAACCAGAAGCAGCAAGTTTCCTGTTGTTAGATCACCCTGACACTCTGCAAAGGAATGTGGAGGCACTGAACCTTGTGACAGAGGAATTTGCAAACTGCTTGATTAGCCAGGAGAGACTTTCCAGAATCTGACAGAAACTCTCATTAACCACCCATTCTTCTTTTTCAGAATACCTGGGGAAAGGGGTGTGTGTCCGCATAAACACGTGACGTATATAACCTGTAAGGGAGAGTTGTCATGACCACCCTTAGCATGTTTGGCTATAGCGGGCTAGCAGCGCCTATTGTCTGTATGTAGCTAGAGCACAAGGACCCTAGATGAAATAGGAGCCCATTTGGTGGATGCTGTTAACACACATAGCAGAAATCTCTATTGCAAACCGTCTCAGCCTCAGCAGTCAGAAGAGACATATCTAGTTTCGGAAACCACATGTCAGGCTACCATCCCTCCTCTGGACCAGGACTGCAGAGTCAGACACTGCTCCCCGCTTGCAGCTGTGGGCAGGCAAGAGGAATTTGGCTGTTTGGGCAATGATTGCTGTTCACTAGTAGTAGCCCCTCCTCAAGGAAAAGTAGCAAGCTTAGTGGAGGTGTCCTGTAGGAAAAGCCGAGGTACAGGATGAGCCAGCGCTGAGCTGTGCCAATCTCAACACAAGAGACAAAAAAGGGAGGTCTATTACCCCTGTCGGTGTGTTAACATCAGAGACTCTGAAGAGTTGGTACAGTGGCAGCATGGCCTTGCATACCAGAGCTGGGAATGTAACTCTTGTTTTCAAGAAGTGTCTTCTTTTTATTGAACAAGTATGTTATAGTGAGATTTTAAACTGTTGAGTCAGGTAGGAAACAACGCTTTTCAGAACATAGGGGAAGTTGACCAGGGACTGTATGGGTGTTTTTTTCCTGTGAAAGTTACTGTGTCACACAACAGGAAAGGAAAGAAAAGGTTAATTTCATTGAAATGCTGACAATTTGTTTAACGTGTATCCAAAAGTCAGCTAAGAAGTTCATTTAAGCTATTGCTGTTCAGTTCGCTTTGTAAGAATCCAGCCCTTGAGAGCCCAGAGCTGCTGTGTCTTGCTACCCAGCAGCATGCCTAAACACAATCTTTTTCCCTGAACTATTTGCTTCTGCCTTCTTCATGGGTAAAGTTATAATAACTCAGGATATGTTTTAGAAAAGATGACTCTGTCCTGAAAAAGTTACTAATATTTGGGGTTTTTAAAATTATTATTCCACTATGGCTGGATGAATTTTTTTAATTTTGGGTTTGGTTTTTTTGAGGGGGCAGGGGCATGGACTGGAAAAAGAACATAACCCAGGATTTAATTTGGAAGAACCAGAAAGACAGGAAGCTTGCAGGGATATCTGGAGCTCATTGCTGCAATCTGAATCTGTAAATCTTTTACAGACCTATATATGTAAATTGGCTGATTGTTAATCTTTGCAAAGATTAAGAGTAAAGGTAGTGACCTGAAGCCAAGTTAGAGGGTACAGTGATCAACATCTCTCCATAACTAATTTCAGTAAGAAATTCCAGACTGCCATACTTTACGTATTTTTTGAATTTTATATCTCTCTTCCTTCTTCATATTTTCTTGGGAATCAGAAATATGTGGCTAATGAAGCCTTGCATATAAATCTAAAGAAATACTGTTGATTTGTAAGACATAAAAGACATTTCTGTTCTCTGACCTGTTTTGTGTCACTTTCTTCCTGATTTACTGGATCTGGTGACCTGACTTCTCTGACCTAAGCAGATCCTTTAGGCAAGCAGCTCCTTGGAGTTGGTCAGTGGAGCTGGCTGAGGCAGGGTGTCTCCAGTTCACAGGAGCTGTTAATATAAAAACTTACCTTTGTTTTGAATTAGGTTGAAACTAGATTAAAAGCAAAAAAATCTTGTGGGTTAGAAACGTAAGAGAGGGGGAACTCATCTTTCTGACGCATGAGGTGTTTCCAAAATTAAATTGTCCTGCTGGCATTGGTAGCTGCTGCTGGAAAAGTAGTCTGGCTACCTGAACAAGTTTCTATGCATCACTCTTACTGATATGGCAAGACCTAGAGCATACAGTCATTCATTCCTGCTTCATATCTGCTGCACAAAGGTAACAGCTGATATGGTGTAAATCCATCTCCTAAATGTTGTTGAAATCACTTGCTGGAGAAGCCTTGCCCAACACTGGTGTAAACTTGTGTGAGCCCATTGACCCCAGAGGCTGGAGGCTCAGCCTCGCCTGACTGAGCTGGCAGGGAGCCGGCAAGCTTCAGGGCTCTGTTGGGGGATGAATTTCTGCAGAATTCTGCTGGAGGCTTGATGAAAATTCATCACCAGGACTGAGAGGCTTCTGCACAACGTTTCCAGGTATTGGATGGGGGATGTCCAATGAAACAGCATGTCTCAGAAGTCCTAGCCCTACTCCTATTGCTTTCTTACACTTAGCCATTTCTGTAGTGAATCACCGTGGTTTCTATCCTTTCTTCCATCATGGTCAGCTCCTGAGGGAATGTGAATATCCCCCAAGACTGCAGTATAACTGAACAAATTTGTTATTAATTAGGTGTACGGAGAACTGTTGGCTTCAAAGGATGACAGGGGTAGGCTTTAAATGAACAATTGCTGAAGACCTGGAATGCACACACAGGGCAAAAAAGCTCTTAAAATATCTTAAGATCCTAAGTACAGGCTCAGAATTACTTCTAATAACAAAATAATAGCGTCTCTCTGTGGTTTTTACATATTTTCTTAGGTACAATTAAAAAGAATTCTGAATCTTTCCACAAAAATAGCATGGCCCTACAATATTAATTTACAGCTTGCTTTGAACCTGAAATAGATAATTACTTCAGAATAAAGGAGAAGGGGATGGGTGCTAGCCAAACTTCGTGATTTGCCCTCCCTGATCTTTCAGGCTGTTAGAGTTCAACACTGATTCAAATTCAAATGAGGCAGATTGGAAGAGCCTTAAAATCTGGTTCAGTACAACTCTGGACCTGGTTTCTGAGCTTGGTGTATTTTAAAAGAAAATATTAATCGTTAAGAAATTACTATATATATACTATATATTATTATATTTTTTCTGTATTACTTTAATAAACACATTACAGGATTCAAAGGGAGATATATAGTGTGAATTCGCATCTGAATTTTAGTCTTTAATCATTGAAATATGTTTTCCTTGAAATATATGTTTTCCTTCACTGTTGATTAAATAACATTCATACAAATATGCTGTCTTGTGGGACTGCACTTGTATACCACAAGAAACAGTTTCCTTGAAAGAAAAAACTATTTGCAGCATGGCACATGAAGTCTGATATTGCTTATCTCATGACACCAAATTAAGCGGCATGTTGATCTGCTTGAGGGTAGGAAGGCTCTGCAGAGAGATCTGAACAGACTGGATCGATGGGCTGAAGCCAACTGCATGAGGTTTAACAAGG
>VYXH01002819.1:3714-50940 GCA_013397275.1 Burhinus bistriatus | reverse complement strand
ACAGGCTGCCCAGGGAGGTGGTTGAGTCACCATCCCCAGAAGTGTTTAAAAGTCATGTAGATGTGGTGCTTGGAGACATGGTTTAGTGGCAGACCTGGTAGAGTAGGGTCAATGGTTGGACTAGATGATCTTAAAGGTCTTTTCCAATCTAAACAATTCTATGATTCTATGATTCTATGATTAAGGGCATTGCTCCCAAACTCAATGAAAGAAACTTCCTGTAAGATATTAAGTTGCAAACACTTTGTTTATCTAACTTAAGGTAGACACTTGCTAATTTGTGCAGATTAATTCCATGGGCATAAGGCCACATTTACGTTTGGTCAGTTTTAATCTCAGAAGCATTAACTTTTTCAAAAATTACTTCTCAGGTGATTTTTTCCTGCCACTCCATTACTCCTTTGGAGAACTGCTGTGAAAATGCAGAAAAAATAATCTATGAAAATATATTCTTATCAAGCAGAATTTACTCTTCAAAGTTGAGCTACTTTTCTTTAATGTGACAGCAGCAGGTCTTGCTGTGACTGCAAGTCAGAGAACTCCTGACATAGATAGTGTAAACACAGGGGCAATGTCAATGTAGATGCAGACATCCCAGCACTATGTCTGTATTTTGGACTATTCTTAAGACATGTTATTAACCACATAGCTACTTAATTTTCTATTATTAACGTCAATCAGCAGTAAAATAAATACACGTGGATCTGGCCATGAAGGTGGGAGCAGAGGCTGCCTCCACTCACTTCTACCCCAATGTCATGGTTTAAGCCCAGCCGGCAACTAAGCACCACACAGCTGCTAGCTCACGCTCCTCCAGTGGGATGGGGAAGAGAATCGGTAGGGTAAAAGTGAGAAAACTTGTGGGTTGAGATAAAGACAGTTTAATAGAAGCCACACACATAAGCAAAGCAAAACAAGGAATTCATTCACTACTTCCCATTGGCAGGCAGGTGTTCAGCCTTCTCCAGGAAAACAGGGCTCCACCACACATAGTGGTTACCTGGGTAGACAAACGCCATCACTCCAAACATCTCCCTCTTCCTTCTGCTCCCCCAGCTTTAAATACTGAGCATGATGTCATATGGCATGGCATATCCCTTTGGTCAGTTGGGGTCAGCTGTCCCGGCTGTGTCTCCTCCCAGCTTTTTATGCACTCCGAGCCTACTAGTTGGAGGGGCGGTGTGAGGAGCAGAAAAGGCCTTGACTGCTTAGCAACCACCAAAACCTCCTCCCAAATCCAAAACACAGCACTACACCAGCCGCTAGTAAGAAAGTCAACTTTATCCCAGCTGAAACCATGACACCAACCCTGGTGGAAGTTGTGTGACTGCAGTCTCTTCTCATTGCTGCAGTTTCAGCCAGAAATTTAAACTTCATTAACAGGAAAATTTCTTCACCATGCTGAATAGGGCTAGTGATGTGACATGGGTGCTAGTACCTTACTCTCTCGCTCAAGCAGTGGCTTGCTCCATGAGCCTGGCCCATTTCACTAGGACTGCCTGGCTTGGAGCATGTTATGAGCCCATATTTATGACCAGGAAAGCGCTCAGCCTCCTGGCAGCACAGGAGACACTCTGTCAAGCCAAGCTGGTACAGTGCTTACCATGTGTTGACAGAGTTCCCACTGAATGAGTAAAGAGAGAAATATGTTCAGCTAGCTCCAAGACTTCACAAGCCAATCTTATTGTACGTCAAGTTTGTTTGCTGCAGCATGGGGAGATGGGAGTACTTGTGCGGTCTATTTTGCTGGTAGATGTCATAGTTTTTTTCTGAGAGAGTCTAGATTAAAAAGAATCTCTGACTAAATATAGCTGTGTGTTTATTGTCCAAAATTAGTGAAAGGTTAGGAAGTAAAGTATTGATTAAGATAAACCTTGCGTCGATCTGGCTATGAAGTATTCTTAGGAACTTACAAACATAAATGACTGCGACAATTTTATTGTTGATGATAACCGTTCACTGAAAGAGAGGCAAAAAATGGCTGAAAACTGAAGCAAGGAACAAAGAAAGTGGGACTGAAGAGTAGCTAAAATATATACCAGTCAATGAGAAGACTTTGGATGATCTCATCTAGCAGTTTAGTAAACTTTATAAAGACAACAAGTATGTAAGAATATTGACAGAGAAGATGCACTTCCAAACCCAAAAGTATTATGAAGTCCAACACATAACTAACCATTACAAGATGTATTTTTTCATGTTTTAGCATGTGGGAATTTATGAAAAACAGGTACCATTTTGCAGAATAAAGTATTAATGTGAAGTTTTGGGCCAAGACAGGAGAAGATCTAATAAAGAATTCAAAAAAATCTGTACCAGGAAAACAAAATGGAATTATACTCCTATGGCTTGAATGTGGAGAACATATAGTTAACAGAAATTTGATCAAGAAAATGCTCCTTGGGGTAAAAAAAAAAAAGAAAAAGCATTTCTTTTCCCACAGTTAAACATGATGGAGGAATATTAAATAAAAGTAAGGGCTTTCAAAGTGTATTAATAAAATAGAAATGAAAATGTCTTTTACTGAAAGGAAGCAAACTGTTAAAGTTACCTGTGACTATGAAATTAAAAAAAAAGTTTAAGTTTAGGAATGATCAGTTTAGAATAATTACTCCACTGAGAAATTTCATATAGTGACATTGATCCATTAAAACTTCCTACATATTTTTGAAAAACTATTTTTATTCAATTTTGTATTTCACCAGAATAAATTAAGTGCTCTTCTTTGCAATGATTTATCTTCTGTGGCTTCCAAGGAAGCCTAAGTTGAACTTTGTTCTGAGTATAAGTCAAAGAAAATAGTTAATGGTTTTGGCTGATTAACTTCTTTCCTCAACAATAACACAAACTGATCAAACATCTTAGACAAAAGCCAGCATGGTTGATGACATTAGCATGTCATCAACACAGAGACAAAATCAATTGCAAAAAGTGTACTTATACCACTTCTAATTAGCTGTCATCACCTGAAATAATTAAACAACAAAAAGCTCTTAAGCTAGCAAACAACTGGTGAAATGATTTAAATATTTTCCCTTCTCATGTTGCTTCTCAACAGACATCATTATGGTACTATTGACTGAAATTTTAGTTGATAGAAGACCATGTAAAATAGATTTTGCTGTCATCAAGGAAAGCTCCCTGCAAACAAAGCCCCATTTCATAGTGCCATTCCAGGCAGACTTTTTTCTGCTGCTTTTGCATTCTGTATGAGACTAAACATAGAATAGCTTGAGTTGGAAGAGACCTTTAAAGATCATCTAGTCCACATCCCTGCTGTGGGCAGGGACATCTTTCACTAGACCAGGTTGCTCAAAACCCCGTCCAACCTGACCTTGAACACGCAGTCTTCCAAAAAATGAAAACTATGATTTGGGAGTCATATTGTGCAATTAATTTTAAAGCAAAATTCCTCCTCCAAAATGATAAAAATCAAAAGCATAGTATGGTGTTTAATCAGGTGGCATTTGCTTTTTTGTAGCTCAGATGGTTTGCTGAAAATTGTGCACTATTTTCAGAAATATATTTTGAAATTCACTGCCAAGCTTGTGTTTTGTAAGTTTGAGGAATATTATTAGCACTTCATGAAATGAAGAGGCTTACAAATCTATGTTTACTCTAGCACAGTCTCAATCACCTTGTTGTACAAGGAATGTACACATTCCAGTGTGAAGAAGTCTGAAAAGTCTGTGCCAAAAACTCCATGAGATCATAAGGCCATAGTGCATGGCAAACAGATCTGCCACTCCGCTGTGCACACAGACTTGCCCAGGCTTTGGGAGTGTCTCTTCTGGTAAGAAGACTTGTCCATGCAGATCCATTACAGGGTAAAGGTTTTGGTGCACATGGCAGTCTTGGATTCACACAACACCAACTACATGGACATCACTCAACAGGAGGCCATATTTTAGGGAGGCAAAAAGTTGTTAAATGGTGAATTAGGCCTATAAATGATTCAAGGCTGGCGTTCTGGTTTTGTGCCAGAGTTGTGTGATAGCAGCCTGGAGGACATGTCTCTTAAAGAATTATATTATTGCCCATACAGTCAGTGAGCAGGATATGCAGGAAGATGGAAAGTTTTTGAAGGCTTGGGTTTTTTTCATGACATACTGATAATTGGCAAGAGAAGTTTGCCAGAATTTAGGAGAACAGATACCAGTTGCCCAAAGGCAGAATGACTGTTGGTCTTAAAAGGAGGACATTGGACAACTACGTACAGGAGGCTGAGGCATTCAGTGAAACCTCTGGAATGAGGGTGGAGCAGAACATTGGACAAAGTGGAAGCATGGCAGTTGCTTCATCAAGAGGATCATACTTGAGCTCAACAGAGAAGTCCTGCCCAAGTAAACAACTTGTGCTGTGGAAGCTGACTGGCAGGTTCGCCAGGCAGTTTTCCAGGATGGGTTTTGGTATGTGGAATCGGACTCACCTGCGTAATGTCATGCTCCATCCAGGTAACACTCTCATCAGAATTTATTTACTGTAGGCATAATATTGCATTGATGAAGTTAAATTGCTTCCAGTTCTGAAGTTAACTTGCTTACAGCTAGTTCAGAGGTGAAGAGAAGCATTATCAAGGAGTTTTTTGGGAGAAGCAGATTGATGTAGAGACAGACAGTATAGTAAGTCTCAAGTAACTGGGCCTTTTTAAGCTTTCAGGGTGTGCTTCAGGTATAAGAGACCAGTATCCAGGCTCTTTATTGTTTTAAAATCCCATTATTCATTTATATTTTACATTTCTACAGGAAGTTTATATGTAGTTTACATCTTGGAAATACTACTTTGTGTCACTGGCCAGTGATTCTGGTGGGAAGACTCACACGAACTGAGTACCCAGGATGAATAATGAGTATACTGGAGGAGCTCTGTGCTACCCAGTGTCATTAGAAGAGAGGATTCTGCTTCAGAAAGATGGAAGATTATATAGTAATTGCTGAAGCATTTGAACTAGTTCAAAGAAAAAGGCTGTAAGTACAGGTCATCTTGAAAAATCATGGCACTAATGTCCTTCAGACACAGTGGGTTTCTATTAAAAACTAAAAGAAATTATATAATATGCTTACAATGAATAGTGAACATTTAGTCCTTAAAATTTTCAAAGTCAAGTTATTGGTTTTTTTTTTCTTTTCAGTTTGTTTGCTTTTATGCAGTAAAGAGTCTGGAAATGCATTCAACATGTCAGATTCTGTCCACTCAGAAATACAGCCTGAATGTAGGTATAAAATGTGTTTCTTCTCTCATCACATGATGAAAATAGTTTTCATCTGGTTTCTGTGAACTGTTTCTGCAAAAGTTGTCAATAATCTCTTCCAAACAGCACTTTCCCAGCAATTCTGTAGTTTAGAAACAGTAATGCCAGGAAAATTGGAAAGAAAAAGTGGTTTGTAGGGTTTTTTTAACTGCGACTCTTCAGCAAATCAGGCCAAGATCATAGGAATACAACATCCAAATTATTTCAGAAGCTTCCATCCTCAGTCTGGAGATGAAGCTTACATATTGTTCAGTCTTGAATCTCATGCTATCAAAGTTCCAGAAAGGTACTTTTTGTCTGATTGCTCTGGATGTCAGTTTACCTCCTTTTCCATGCAAATCTCATTGTCCCTGATAGCGTTCTGCTAAGCTTAGTAGTGACTGTTCCTTAGAGGACATTTTTAAAAAAGAAGCCCAATAGAAAAATGAAAAAATAGTTTAAAATGCGTCAAATCATATTTCCATAAAGATTTACTGACTTAGTTTTTAGAGCATTTAGAGTTGTTGGAGCAGTTGTCTGTTACCATGTTGTGGGAGCACTTCAGGATGGGATTTCATCCGACACTCCTAAGTGCTAAATCTTAGAGATGCTATTACATTTTCCCAACATCTGTTGCTTTGATTCCTTTGTGGTTTTTGGAGAAGCAAATCTTGATCAAGGCCCAGCACTTTCATATCATAATTTCTATTCACCACTGATTCGATTGGAGACACTGTGTCTCTGGTGGCAGACACCTGTGACTGCACACCAAATTCTGCCACTGGTCTTCAGTGTAATTCTGAGTGTTTTCACTTCCCTGCTTTCTCATCTGTAACAGGGAGAAAGGGAGGGAGAAGGAGAGTTTCATTCTCTTCAAATGTGTTTTCTGGGGATGTAAATAGAATTTTCAGTCCCAAAAGCTGTTACACTTTTGAGGAAAAATAATAAGCAGTAACAATGGGAAGCAGCCAGGCAAAATTTCCTGAGCTGGTTAAAAGCCTTGCAGAATATGCAAGATCTTGGGGAATTACTGCTTGTGATTTAATTTCCATGCTTTCCATTCAGTAAACATTTATTCTCAATGGCATCTTTCAAAAGGTGGTAATCAATGTTGGGTTCATACTAAAGATATTTAATTTTTCTCTGGTAATAAAGAAACCCCTTGATCCCAGCCACTGGTAATTTAATATGCAAATAAAATTAGAGATGTTTTCCACTTTTTGCAATGATGAGGAGGGAGTGAAAGCTAATTATTCAATAATAATAATAATGAAGTTTATAATTCCGATACAATCATGTTTATTGGTGGGTACATGCTCTAACCTGTTTGCTTAAACTTTAAGACCCAAGGAAAAGAGAGTTGTTTCTTTGCTCAGTGCTCCAGGTCTCTTGCAGCCATTCTTGACTTTAGATAGCTTCTTAAGATTTTTTCCCAAACAAAGAGAGGATAGAACACATCTGTCCTAGAACAGACACCTAAAATTCAGACATCTTGCTCCAACCCATTTGCCTAGGGCTTTTTGTCGTCAGTGAAGACAAACACTCATCTTCAGAGTGTAATTCACCTCAGCCTGGTAGAAGCATCTCATCTAAGCACGGTGGAAGTACTTACATCTCTCTGAAGATTGTGAAAAAAGATTATGGTGACCAGTTTAGATATGATTTTGTAAAATTAGAAGTGCTTACTCAAGCCATTTCTGGAGCTTTCTTCTCTGTCCACTACATGTTTTAGTCCATGGTAACTTCAGAATTCAAGCTCTCAGGTTCTTCTTATATAAAAACCTTAACTTTGTTGACAATGCCTCAATTTTGTTATCAGCAAGTATCGTCTTGAGAATAATTAATAAAATTCTGTAAAAGTATAAATCCCTCAAATATCTTTGAGAAGCTGCTTTCCTTTGTGCTGATTGTTCTTCCATTGATGTCTTCCCTTTGGGCAGTACCTTACACATCTTACAGCTTTTGTAGTGATATATATGTCCCCCGCAACATCCTTATCTCTAAATTGGAGAGGTGTGGATTTGATGGGTGGACTGTTCGGTGGATGAAGAACTGGTTGGATGGTTGCATCCAGAGGGTAGTGGCCAACAGCTCAATGTCCAGATGGAGATCGGTGAAAAGTGATGTTCTTAAGGGGTCCGCATTGGGACCACTACTGTTCAATATCTTCATCAATGACATAGTAGGATCGAGTGCACCCTCAGCATGTTTGTGGATGACACCAAGCTGAGTGGTGCAGTTGACACGTGTGAGGGAGGGGATGCCATCCAGAGGGACCTGGACAGACTTGAGAAATGAACCTGTGTGAACCTCATGAGGTTCAACAAGGCCAAGTGTAGGGTCCTGCACCTGATTCAGGGCAACCTCTGGTATCAATACAGGTTAGGGGATGAAGGGATTGAGAGCAGCCCTGAGGAGAAGGACTTGGGGGTACTGTGGATGAAAACCGGACATGAACCGTCAACGTGCTCTCCCAGCCCAGAAAGTGAATCATATCCTGAGCTGCATCAAAAGAAGTGCGGCCATCAGGTCGAGGGAGGTGATTCTACCCCTCTATTCTGATTCTGATTCTACCCCTCTATTTTTAGCAGGGCCTGTTGCGATAGGACAAGGGATAATGGTTTTAAATTAAAAGAGGGAAGATACAGGGAAGATACAAGATACAAGGAGGAAGTTTTTTTAGAATGAGGGTGGTGAAACATTGGCACTGTTTTCTCCGAGAGGTGGTAGAAGCCCCATCCCTGCAAACATGCAAGGTCAGGTTGGGCAGGGCTCTGAGCAACCTGATCTAGTTGACAGTGTCCCTGCTCATTGCAAGGGAGGTTGGACTAGATGATCTTTAAAGTTCCCTTCCAATGCAAATTATTCTATGATTCTATGATACAGCCTTTTTGTTACAGTAATCAGTCATATATTGGTAGATATATGCTAGATTAGATGTGCTGCTCTAAAATGTTTCTTATCTCATTCTATAAAGGTATCCTCCTAATCCTATATGATCAACCTTTGACAAGGAAATACTGATTTTTTTTTTTCTCCACACTTCCAAGGATCTTGCCCTGCTGAACAGTGTATTAAAATTTTGCATGCTTTTGAAATTCCCAGGAAGTATCACTTAACTGAAGTGTTCCTCTTAGTTTTGTACAGTATTATTACCATTGTGTCTGTGGTGGTCAAAAGGTAAATGCATGGTAAGGTCAAGAGTGGTAATGTAACTTATAAGGCCACTGACAAGGTGTGGTGAGTTGACCCAGTTCAGCAGCTAAGCACCACCCAACTACCTACCTGCTCTGTCCCCAGCAGCACAGGAGAGAATAGGAAGAGCAAAAGTTAGAAAACCTGTGGATTGACATAGTTTAATAAGCAAAGGAAAGTGGAAGAAAAGCACAAGACCAAAACAATTGATGCAAAAGCAATCACTGACCACCTTCCACAAGTAGACCAGTGCCCAACCAGCCTCCAAGCAGTGCCTCTCTTCCCAAAACACCTCTCCCCCTTAGTTTTTATTGATGAGCATGATTTTATATGGCACAAAATATCCCTTTGGTCAGTTTGGGTCAGCTGCCTTTGTTGTGTCCCCTCCCAGCTTCTTGCACACCCCCAACTTACTCACTGGGAGGGCAGAGTGGTTATGTCTTGATGCTGTGGAAGGACTGATCAGTAACCAAAACACTGGTGTGTTATCTACATTCTAGTCACAAATCTAAAACATCACCAGATCCAAACCAGCATCATATAGGTTACTATGAACAAAATCCAACCAACCCAGCCAGACTCAGTGCAATCTCTACACCTTATTCCATATCATTTATGTCATGCTCAGGTCTTACACTATCCAGTACATCCCCATTAAGCATCGCCCTCCTTCCTGTCATGTGATATATATATACACACAGATATCATTTACTTAGTCTATGGGTCACCCCCATAAAATGTTCATAAAATGTCCATTGAGTTCATTTAATCGATGACTTGGGTTTTGTGTGTTATGGTGGTTGCTCAGGACAGAAGAGATGGCATACTGTGTTAAATTACTGGCTCAGGCTGGGTGTCTGAGTGAAAAAACCCTAGAGCCTGACCTTGGGTCTCTCCAGGTGCTTTCTGCTAGAGGATCCAGTTGAGGTCATGCTCCCCGGCAGCAGCATAGAGAACATTTCTCACATCTCGTCCCATGGGCTGCTGCATGAACTATCTGCTGTTTGATCTGTTCAATAGCTTGCTGTTGCTCAGGGCCTCAGTGAAAATAGTTCTTTTGGGTCACTCAACAGAGAGGACTCACAAGCTGGCTGTAAACTGGAATATGCATTCCCCAGAATCCCATAATGCTTAGGAACGTTTGGGTTTCTTTTTTGCTAACCAGTGAGGACATGACTGTTATCTTATTCATCATATGTGTTGGGATGTGACAGTGTCCATCTTGCCATTTTATTCCCCATAACTGGATCTCTCATGCAAGTCCTTTGATCTTGCTTTGGTTTATGGCAAAATCAGCTTTTGGAAGAATCTGAATTTTTCTTTCCTCTTTCTCAAACACTTCCTCTGCCTTCAGCCTTCCTCCACTAAGCTTACTCCACTAGAAATTCATTATGTGGTGGGTTGACCTTGGTTTGACACCAGGTGCCCACCAAGTTGCTTTATCACTCCCCTCCAGCTCAGCAATTCCACAATGAAGGGATCTTCTGAGAGGTCAGGCAGAGTAGATAGCTGTTTGATCTTTTCTGTGTTCACAGTGGCTACACCGAAAGCCCATTGGTACCCTTTTGGGTCCTTGAAGTACCCTCTCCTGAGGTAGTCTATGCCAAGGATGCAAAGAGCCTCTGGGCCGGTCACAATGGAGTGCTTTTCCCACTTGTCCCCTGTTAAGCTCACCTCAGCCTCCAATACATACAATTCTTGGCATCCCCCTGTCACTCCAGAGACCCAGGTGAGTTCTGTGCCCCTATACCCTGATGGCACCAGCGTACACTGTGCACTGGTGTCTACCAAAGCCTTATTCTTCTGTGGGTCTGATGTGCCAGGCCATCGAATCCACACAGTTCAGTATAGCCAGTCATCCCTTTCCTCCTCCTGGCTGAAGGCAGGGACTCTCTATTCCGGCTTCTGGTCAGAGTCTGACCCTTGCAGTGCCAGGACAGAAATCTCCTCACCAGGATCCAGGGAGCTGATTTCAATTCTTCTGTGCCTGGGAGATTGCTGATTGCCGCCTTGTGTCTCTGCAGCAACTAAGCTGACAGCCTTCTTGGGTGACCCCTTCTTAACAGCTGTCTTCCCTCTCAGTTTTGTGTACATGGACTTCCAGCTTAAAGGTGGTTTCACCATCCCACTTCCTCATGTCCTCCCCCGGTCATGCAGGAAGAACTAGAGCATGGCCCTTTGACTGGGGCAGGAGAGGATTGATTTCTTGGGGCACCCCTGACAAGCCAAGGTGCTGACCCATAGGGATGAGAAATTACAGAGATTTTCTTCAAAGATTTGGAGCCAAGAAGACACTGTCTCCACAGTTGATGTATCTATATCCAGGCAATACATTGCTGCCAAGCTGTTAGAATACAATGCTGGGGCACTTTGAATCACCTTCCTCCACATGGCCCATGCGCACAGGACATCCTCTGGATCTTTGGAGACCTCATCATCGTCTAGATCACTGTAGGTGACTTCCAGCACCACCAATTCTCTCAGGTACTGGATGCCTTCATCTGTGGTAGTCCACTTTCCTGGGGCGTTTACAAGATCTTCCTTGAATGGATATCTTGCCCTCACACTTAAAAGGTGCTATCTGCGGAGACTACAAAATGCTGTCTTTTTTCCAATTCCTCTATCAATTCCCCAGTTTCTAGCAAGGGGTCCTAGCTGTTGGGCTTCCTTACCTTCCAACTGCTGACTGTCAGCCCTGTTATCCCAGCATCAGAGCAGCCAGGCAGCAATCCGCTCACCTGGCTGGTGTCTGTAATCTTTCCGCATGTCTTGAAGTTCTGATGAGGTCAGGCAATGGGTAGTTTCCGCTTCCTGTCTGAATTCTCTCACTCTTTCCTCCAGTTTCTTTGTCGGATGACCAGCTTCTTGATCAAACCTTTCCTTTTCTTCCTCCTCCCTTACTAGTCAATGACATGGACCCGTTGTTTTTCTTGTCCACTGTTTCTTTTTCACTACTGGGGCAATTATTGTAGTTGTTGTTGTTTGTGTCCCTACCTCAACAACAGTCCTCTGAGAGTACTGAACTGTGACTTGATAGGCACAGGCCAGGCCCCAGTACAGTGCTAGAAGCTGCTGGTTTTCATTGGGGTAGGCAAGACAACCTTCTGTCAGATGGCTTATCAGTTTGCCAGGGTTGCTTGCCTGTTCAGGTCTAAAGTCCCAGGTCTTGGGAGGTGATAACCACCTGCCCAAATGCTTCCATGTACCCTGCCACCCAGGGACCAGCTGCCTCAGGGCACATTTCAGTATCACTTCACCCAAAAGTTGTCTTCTCTTACATCAGGATGACAACAGGTTCCACAATGCCCATAATACGCTATCAGTGTTAATTAGTAATATTAAACAGCTCATGTAAGGCTGAACAAGGACCTTGGGAACCTGTATAATAAAACCATCCACATCAGTCCTGGGTAGGAAGAGGGAGATGTATTCCTTCATCCTCTCCACAAGATAGTTCCCCCAGCACAGCAGGGCCATCAATGCCAGGGCAAAGGACGTAGCTGTTTTTTGTGTTAGCATGTTCCCAAGCTCAGCCAAATAAAGACAGAAGCAGTGTAGCCAACAAACTCCATGACCCACACAGGAGCTTGCCACTTAATTACTACAGCTATAGCATGCATAATACAAAACTGCCATTGTCTCATGCCCCATGTTGGGTGCCAAAAAGGACTGTGGTAGGTTGACCTTGGCTGGACGCTGGGTGCCCACCAAGCTGGTCTATCAGTCCCCTCCTCAGCAGGATAGGGAGGGAGAAAATAAGATGGAAAAAAACTCATGGTCAAGATAAAGGCAGTTTAACAAAGCAAAATCAAAGGCCATGTGTGGAAGCAAAGGAAAATGAAATATTTATTCTCTATTTCCCATCAGCAGGCAATGTCCAGCCACTTCCCAGGAAGTAGAGCTTCAGTACGTGTAGCAGTTGCTCTGGAAGACAAATGTTGTAATAACAAATGCTCCACCTCCTTCTCCTTTCTCTTAGCTTTTATTGCTGAGCAGACATCATATGGTATGGAATATCCCTTTTGCCAGTTTGGGTCAGCTGTCCTGGCTATGTCCCCTCCCAAGATCTTGCCCACTCCCAGCCTACTGGTGAGGGGGGAATGTTGGAGAGACAGCCTTGATGCTGTGCGAGCAGTGCTCAGCAGTAACCAAAACACTGGTGCGTTATCAACACCTTTCCAGCTACCAATATAAAGCACAGCACTATGAAAGCTGCTGCAGGGAACATTAACTCCATGTCAGCCAGACTCAATACAGTTATGTAGCTGAGCATCTACCTGTTGATCCATTCTCAGGTTACCTGTAAAAGCTTAACTGCTCCAGAAACATTCCAGAATAGATTTGGAAGAAAACCTCTTCCTTTTAACTCCTAGTTTTGCTCTGGCCGTCTCTGGTGGCTGACTGCAGGTCTAAGACCAGGGCCCTGCAGACAGGCTTGAGAATTTCAATGCTAATTTTTCAGGTCAATTTCTACTGCCTCAACAGCAATAATTCACTTGGATCAATAATTCACTGAAAGTCTCTTTCCCTTTTTTGTTCTGAAATGTGTAGGCATATCTCTACAGAGCATTTTGCTATAGCCATGATGGTCTGAGAATGCTGAAAAAATAGCCTTGATGGTCTAATATCAGCTAGAAGCTATTATATTTGTCCTGCCCATTGCTAGTTTATGATTCAAACCATTAATAAAAATACGGGCTAGAAAATTCATCAGAATAGACCCTTTAAGGACCTCATTGAAATGTCATCTAAGTATGAACGTGAAACACTTGTAACTGCTCTTCAAGAGCAGGCTTTTTTTACCAGTTGTGCACCCAAACATGATTTCACCTAGAGCATTTCTTCTGAGCTTACTTCTGAATTGCTCTTCATTCATTTAAGAAGTGTATAGAAATCAAATAAAATGCACATATTTTATATCTTCTATCACTAAGCCAGTTGCCCCATAAAATAAGAAAGGTAGATTGAGCTCACGTGACATATTAGCCGTATTTCATTTCCATGTATGCCTGACCAATTTTGTAGGAACTTGTAATCCTCCACAGTTTTTCAAATATATGGCATATCAGAATACATTCAAATATATTCTAAAATAGTTCTCAGATTACTGCATCAATTCTCACCCATGAATTATGGGTGAATTTCATCTGGAAATGTTTCCTTGAATATATATATTAAATCTAAATATTCAGCACTTCCACTAGCACCATGCCCATAGTGCATTCCCTTTTCCATGTTAAAATTAATTTAATTTACCTTTGTGAGGACTCAAGCAAAGAAAGTGTGAATACTTCAGCACTGTCTGTGGTTTGTCTTCCCTTCTGTTTGCTAAATCCCTCTACTCTCTTCTGTTTTCTTCTTACTTCAGAGATTTTTGCAGACATTTTCTGTGATATCTCCAACTGAAATATATTTTGCATCACAATCTTCCTGAATTAATTTGACTGTATTTTTGTTATTCCTTTATAGCAGCCCTCAGACACATGCCAATTTTTCCAGATGTCATACAATTCCTTTTCCATTTTTGGATATTTGAAGCTTTCCTGATGCAGGCGTCATAGTGTCCCTCTCTGCTCACTGTTTCTGAGCTCTTTAAACAAAGTTTGTCACTATATATTTAGAATAGCCCCTTTCAAAAGCTGTTAGTTCACTTGAACTTCTTACCCTTACATTATCTTCTCAGGAGGTCTCAGTCTCCACTCCCCAGGCTGTGTCAAAGCTGTTTTCCCAATTCTTTCTGTGCAGTAGTAAAGGTTGTTATTTCATTATAACTTTCATCCCCAAATTATTTCCCACTTTTGGGCTGTCAATCAATTTCTTTCTGTCAGTTAGATTTGAAATACTGCTTTCCTAGTAAAACTGAAGTCCTTCCTTCCTGAAACCAAAAATTTGTCTGCAACACCGGCAATCTGATCACTGGGTTTGTCTGTACCCTGACACATGGGATCCTTATAATCAAAAAGTTATATAGATAGTAAAAATCTACCTTATTACCTGGCCTTTGAATGGTTCTGATGGTAGCTCAAAGACTCCTTCATCTCTCTCCTCTTCCAATTTTGTATTTCATGTAAGATCCTGAGCATGAAACAGTGTGTTCTTTTCCCTTTTGATCTTCACCCACAGATAGTGTACAGCCTCTTTCCTACATTTTCCTCTTCTGTATTTGATGCTATTCTGTTGTATTACAAAGACTGTACCAAGTTTTCTTTTCTTGAAAACAGGAAAAATCAGGGAAAATGATTTATTTATTTTTTTACTTTTGTCTCAAAAATTCTCCTATTCTTAGCCTTCCTCAAAGCTTTATATGGTGTACATGAAACACATTTTCCTGTTTCTGCATGAGAAGAGAAAATGAACTATCATACACTCCCTGCCAGGCAAGACAGAAAAACCTCTGTTTTTCTCATGTATTTCAAATTCTAGACAGATAGAATCAACAGAAAGATTAAGGCTGGAAGGGACTTCTGCAGATCATCTAGTCCAACCTTTTGCTCAAAGCAGAGCAAACTTCAGACCTGGGTCAAGTTTCTCAGGACTTTGTCCTATCAAGTTTTGAATATCTCCACAGATGGAGATGAAGACGAAGAATTTTTAATTCTGTTTAGTAAAATGATCTTGTGTATGTTTTCACATAATGCTATAATTGGCTTTGAACATATATTCTACGTACATTAGATGTTTTGATTTCCTACTGAAGCCAACAGTGACTGGGAAAGCACCTGAAATTTTTGGTTATCTAGGTGTCTAAAAACCTGCTCTAATTACATAAACTTGTTATGAGGAAGAGCAGGAAGAGAAAGTCATGAGGAGGCTGACATCTAGCCTTGGTTTATGATGAACACTTATCTTATCAACCTACTGTTAATAAACTCACTAAAACAATAAAGAGCAAGATTTAATTTTAACTTGTTTTACTGGCCTGCTTTAGCAATGGCTAAAGGTGATAGCTTGGAAAAATATTAATCAGAGCCAGCTATTTAAAGTCAGGTCTATTTTTTTGGCAGGTTCTGCAGGGAAGTTCATCTACCAGCCATCAACCATGAAGATTCTTAGCTACCTCCTGGTTTACCGAAGGTTTCTTCTCATTGTCCTCACCCCACTACTTTTACTTCCACTTCCGCTTATCATCAAAACCAAAGTAAGTGACCTGCTTTGAGAGGTAATTATTTTGTACCCGTATGTCAAGTCTGAGATTCCCAGATCTTTTCAGAATCATAGAATGGTTTGAGTTGGAAGGGGCCTTGAATGACTTCATGATATTTGCTTTGTGGACTTTTTTTTTTCTTTTTCTTCTGTCAACTCAGAACATTTGCATGGAAATGTGGAGAAGACAACAGCTTTAATGTAATATTCTGTGCTGGTTGCATCAAGTTCTGAATTACATATTTGTTTTCTTGTTCAGGAAATTTTTTTCTCATTTAACATCATCTAGACTACCTTGAAAATCCTGTCCTTACTATTACATTTTGGCCACTTTTAAACAGCTCTGTATGATTGACAATGGAGACGAATTGGCAGGAAGACAGCTGCAATTACCTTTTGATTTGATGAAGGATTTTGTTAAGTTCATCATATATTGTGCTGTCTGATAGCAAATGACTGAGATCAATGATCTGAGAAATTCCTTCTAGTTTCTAAATAGAGCAAAGATTATGGCAGAACACCTCAGTTTTATTTTACTTGAAATAAATTCTTCTGGCATTCAATAACTCTTGTGACAACTCCTGGCTGATGAAACAGCTATCTAAAAATTTTATCAGTGATTGTATTTGGTACAGCTCTGATGTCAGCAGAATGAAATGGAATTGTCCTGTGACGTATTATCACACATGCATCATATGCATCATGTGTAACTGTACGTGAAAGTCCAGTTCAGAAGCCCTTGCATCACAGACAGATAGTGGTTACAGAGCAACGTGCTTCACGCTGTCTCACATCACAGTTTCAATATTTCTATTTTCTCTCTGAGAGGAAATTCTTGAGAAACTCTTAATACGGTAGGACTTAAGTGAGATGAACATTTGGTAGGTGATAAATGAATTGACACTATCAAATTGTTTCATACATAACACAAGCTTTCCCCGAAAAATAAGTGATAGCATAGCTGGCTGACTTGGATTTAACATTGTTGTTTTCCAGTCAGAGGTTCCCAAAGCCATTTCATTAAGCTATTCCTTTCCCAACACAAACCGTGTCTGCTGCTGTCGAGTAGTTTCATGTGCCATTGAAAGATCTAAACCATGTTCCTCAAGAGCATAAATATAAAACAAAAATACACAATAGAGGTTTCTAGGATTCTAGAAGTAGCTAGGCTCACTTCATCTCATTATATTTGGCTGTGGCTGCATTTTATGGGCAGAATTGAAGTCAATTCTCTTGCAAAAAAACTCCTGTTTTCCAGGAGTTTGAATAAAAGACACTCACTAAAATTACAAGTTTTAAAAACAACAGTGTTTCTTGTCGGTCTTGCATGATGTTTTTTATATTAGATGATATTCTTGCCTTACTGATGCTGATGACAAAACTTCATTGATTATAGGAGAGACAAAATTTTACCTATTATTAACTGCCACTGCTCCCAGAGGTTTAAAGGTTTGCTTGCAGCTGCAGAATGTGAGTTATGTTAATTCATGGTCTGAGAATGCTCCAGAATGACGTATATGATTAATCGTGCTTGAAGGAAAAGGCAGCTGACTTTTTTCTCACCTTTCATAAGTGGTAGAATTTAAGTAATTTTACTATCTCTTAGGAAAAAAAAATATTTAAAACTATTTTACAGACTACGTTTCATACCCTTGCAGGATTATCAATAGCAGACAAGAAGTACCCTCAATTCAGGTCCCTTGACTCTTACTTGTTCCAGGTGGAGGGAATCTCTTTACTGACATAGCTGAACTTTTTGAAATTGTAATTCTTTTCCTGGATGATCCACTCATATTTATATTGGTGCCTTTTGTGTTCTAGGAAGCAGAATGTGCATACACATTGTTTGTAGTTGCCATCTTTTGGCTCACAGAAGCTTTGCCACTGGCTGTTTCAGCTTTGCTTCCTGCCTTTATGTTCCCATTGTTTGGTATAATGGCATCCAAGGAGGTAACCCTTTTTTTCCTCTCTGTCATATTATAGATTTCAGTGATAAAATCTCTAAAGAAAGAACCACATAATGTTGAAACCTGATGGGCTAATCCATGGATTTGCTGAGTGCCAATCACAGTAGGTCAGCCTCAAGACTTGCTTAGATGTTTTGTTCTCAGGACTTGTTCATTTTTCTTTAATATTTTTTTCTAGATTGTGATTCAGTGCTTAGATGCCAGTCAATGAGAAAATGTTAGATAGATACAAAATATCCTTAATGTTACAAATGACATATTAAAGACGCTATGTGCAAAATGCTAAGTATACATCTTCATGTCAAAGGGAGAACACCACAGATGATCATACTCTAAGTCTATGTTTAAAGTTATTCTTTTATCTGTTGGAGAGATGCATAAATTAATAAAAGCAGCATTTCATTGGTGATTTAGCTCGGATGTGAGATGTGACTGATGATCTTAGGTTGTTCATATCATAAGCCTTATTTTTCATTTTGTTTTAAACCTGTGGGCTTTAGTGCAGTCACGCTTGTATCATTTGGTTAGATGAAATTAACAGTTTCAATGAAATTAACTGTCTAAATTTAAGCCCAAAACATTTCTTGATATTTATTTCGATATATATCCCTACTGATTTTTTTTTCATTAAACTGATAATATCAAACACTAACAGAACGTCACTATTCAGTTAACAAAATATTTTCTGTTTTTATTTCAGGTGGCATCTGCTTATTTTAAAGACTTTCATCTGCTGCTGATTGGAGTAATTTGTTTGGCAACGTCAATAGAAAAATGGAATTTCCACAAAAGAGTGGCTTTAAGAATGGTGATGCTGGTGGGTGTCAACCCTGCATGGTATGTGCTAAACAATGTCTTGAAGGACAATCATACTTGTGGAAAGCTATGTATTCCAGAAATTATTGCCCACTGCTTTTTCTGTAGTAGAAATCCACCCTTTCTTTTCTACTGAAACAAAGTAGATATTTGAAATTATATGACTGATTCGTAGGTGACACTTTGTTATTTTGCTGAAATCCTAACTGAAATTCCCCTGCAGTGATTCTGCTCATAATAAGGATCCTTCTGAACAAAAAATTGGATGAATTTGAGAATAATGTAAGGGTCCTGTTTCTTAATGGTTGTAGTACATTACATACCTGATGCCTACAACTGAAAATCTGTGCTATGCTTATTATTAATTTGTGTTTCAATACTCTTTGCAAAATTCTGGACACTTCCCAAAAACACGGGAAGAGTTCAAATGCACAGTGAGGAAAAAAAAGTCATAAAATTAAAGATGTGGTGGGGAAGGAAAACCACATTAAGCCGATGCCTTTAGTTATGTTTTTTTGAATTGTCTATCTATGAAGAAGGTATCAAAGGAATAGGAATTTCACCAGCTGGGTGAGATGATGAGGGAAATGAAATCACACACTGTCTACTTACTCACTATCAGCATATATCTTACGAAGTGAAAACTCTTTGCTTCCTTCACAAACTTGCAGAAAAGCTTTAGGTTCACAGATTCATCTGTCAGCAGACCAGTAAGGCTGCAGATAAGATCTGTAGAGCGGGTCTAGCTTCCCAGAACACATGATGCTTATGACTCCTTGTCAGGAAGCACACAGTGACAGGAAGTAAAAAGTCAGAAAAATAGAAACCCCAGGTCTAAAAAATGAGATGCCTCTTAGGTGATCTAACTAATAACTCCACATGGAAGTGCTGGATTATTTCTATTCTGCAGTGATTTGTCTGTCCTAATTTTAAATATCACATGTATTTTGATTTTGCCTGTATCTTTAGATAGCAGGTAGCTTTCTTTTTTGACAAAATATTCCTTACATTGTTGTTCAACTGCCTCCCATTATCTTTAACTATATTCTTAAGCTATGCGGTTTTAGTTATTTGAACTTCTCTCTTTTTGATCGTTCCTAAATCCTCACCTTTTGGCTGAAATCTTGAAAGGGAAAACATAAGTGGATGGAGTGCTAAGGTGAACACTGCTGGGGAACTTCCTGTGGACACAGAAACCAGTTGCCAGCTGCTGAAGATACCTAGAGCAACTCCACAGACAGCTTTGTAACCCTGAGGAAGCAGCATCCCTCATAATTATTTCAGCTCTATCACATTTCCTGATCATGACAAAAGGATGATAAGATTATGATAAGATGATCTGTGAGGGAGAGGATCTTCCCACCTCTCAGCATCTGCTGCTCGCTAGCTGTGCCCACTGCAAAGTGATGCATGCTCTTCTCAGTGTGTAGTCCACCTCCTCCGCTAGCAGGAGTCCCCAGCCAGCTTGTGCAGATTGGAGACTCATCCAGCCCATTGTAGGAGGTTTCTGCATTAGAGGACATGGGGGATGCAGCAGTGGAAGTAGAATAGCAGGAGTTTTCTGGATTCTGCCTTCTTCTGGAGAAACTGACTTGTGTCAGAAATAATGTGGCCAGCAGGATGAGGGAAGTGATCGTCCCCCTGTACTTGGCACTGGTGAGGCTGCATCTCGAATACTGTGTTCAGTTTTGGACCCCTCACTTCAAGAAAGACATTGAGGTGCTGAAGTGTGTTCAGAGAAGGGCAACAAAGCTGGTGAAGGGTCTAGAGAACAAGCCCTATAAGGAGTGTCTGAGGGAGCTGAGGTTGTTTAGCCTGGAGAAAAGGAGGCTGAGGGGAGACCTTATGACTCTCTACAACTACCTGAGAGGAGGTTGTAGAGAGGTGGGGGTTGGTCTCTTTTCCCAAGTAACAGGTGACAGGACAAGAGAAAACGGGTTCAAGTTGTGCCAGGGGAGGTTTAGATTGGATATTAGGAAAAATTTCTTCACCAAAAGGATTGTCAAGCATTGGAACAGGCTGCCCACGAAGTGGCTGAGTCACCATCCCTGTAGGTATTTAAAAGGGGGGTAGATGTGGTGCTTAGGGACGTGGTTTAGTGGTGGACTTGGCAGTGTTAAGTTAACGGTTGGACTTGATGATCTTAAACGTCTTTTCCAACCTGAATGAGGCTATGATTCTATGAGTCCCTAAAGGTGTCCTGTCATTTGAGCTATGTGGTCTGGTCTGCAGACTAGCAGGGAAAGGTGAATACATCTATGCAACCTGCAAGGACTAGAATGAGTAATAATACACTGATTTTGCATTACATAGCAGAGAGTGACTCTACAGTTGAATGTAAATGAAGGTATCATCCAATATTCCAGGCAAAATATTTTTTAATAACATCACAGGGAGAATAATGCAGAAAAACTGGAGCTGAACAGGTTAGGATATATTTTATTATTTTTAAAATAAGTTTTAGAGTCACTCATTAGAGTACACCACATTGTACTAAATGGTCACCTGACCATCGGTCCATCAAATGTTGGAAATTATGATGAACATTTTTGAAACACGTTAATGAATGTCTTAATTTGCTTTGGTTTTAGATCCTCTTGCAAGTTGTACTAAAATTATATTTCTCTATAATGTGAACATTCATGTTCAGTGTGCTTAGTCTGACCAATAATCTCTGCATAAAAATGTCTCCTGAAAACACAATTCTTCCTCAACTTCAATCTGAGGACCTAATCAAAACCTATATAAAGTTAATAAGTTTTATACTACTGATGGCAATTTGTGTTGAATCGGGTTCACCACTTGTAGGTCTGCAGATTATTTCATCATTATGCAATTAAAAGCGCACAGAGAAAAGACAAGGTGCCCCTATTGAGAAAAAATCAAGTTTGAAATATCACTATTAGCTGAAATGAAAGGCTATGAGAGGCACTTTGAATGGTATTTTTATGTCATAAAATATTGCTACATTATTTTTGTATAAAATCCTGTCTTCATGTGCTGAGTAATCCTTACAGGTTTTTTTGAAGCTTTTAATCAAGGCTAGGCAAAGAGCTTTACAAATTGCACAAATGACTTCTCAAAAATGCTGTAACACCACCATCCCTCCACTCACATTGTTCTGTCACTCTGGTGATGCATGGCAGGTGTTTAATGACACTGCCAACCACTTGGGACAGGAAGTCTAGAGGACTACTCCCGTTTACAACTCCAAGAGATGAATTAAAAATGACAACGTAGTTTGTATTCCAAAATTACTGTCCAACTTCACCAGGTATGACATGGAATATTTGAGGTTTTTAGCGTAAAACTAGAGGGACTCCAGTCACTGATGCAGTTCAATGCATCGCATCAGTGCAATCAGCAATTGCACAGGTGCAGTTCCTACTTGGTAGTAAACTTAGCATAAGTTGTGCCAAGGCCAGACTAAGACTTTGTAATGACCTTCACTTTTCCGTTTAATATCAAATATGGTGTTTACTGAAGCACAAATAATCCCTACACCTGTTTTGAGGCACTGGTTAAGAACTAAGTTAAGCACCACCTACTGAATTGCTAATACTTCTTCCTATAAAGCCTGGACTGGTATCTAGAGAACTTACAGCCTAAGTGGTAAGTCCAGGGTTTTGACCAAGCTTGTACAATACAAGATTAATAGCATTAGCAGTATAGGCATTTTAATTTTCATTTGAACTTGTGACAGTGCTCTTTCTTCAAAGGTGATTCAACTACAGTATCAATCTGTAAATAATCTGTTGAGGTTGAGGCTGGGTTGGCCACTAAATGAACAACAACATTATTACTTCTGTTTCAATTTATAACATATTTGATCCTTTAACTCTAAAATATGATAATATCAGTGTCTTTGATCAAGGTAATATTAATTCATAAGCTTCCTCAGAGGTCAATTACAAGCTTTAAATTGTCGGTACAACTTTTAAATTTTCAGTGTTTCCTATATGCAAGCTTTCTGTTGAAAAAGCTTTCCAATTATATTAAACAGAACAACGATAGGAGGTGTTGCTGTAACAGCCACAGACTCTTCTCTCCTGTTCCAGGCTTACGCTGGGTTTCATGGTTAGCTGTGCTTTCTTGTCGATGTGGCTCAGCAACACCTCTGCTGCAGCCATGGTGATGCCAATTGTAGAGGCTGTAGCTCAGCAGATCACCAGAGCTGAAGCAGAAGCTGATGCACTGGAGATGTCTTGCTCTAATGGCTCCACCAACCCGGCACTGGAGCTGGACGGTAAGCATGCAGTGCAGTTTTTGTCTTTGCCCACACTCAATCTGCAGCAGGGTGAACACCACATGAAATAATGTTGTATGGCTAGGGAGAAAAGGAGGCTGAGGGGAGATCTTATCACTTTCTACAACTACCTGACAGGAGGTTGTAGTGAGGTGGAGGTCAATCTCTTCTCCCAAGTAACAAGCGACAAGACAAGAGGAAATGGTCACAAGTTGCGCCAGGGAAGGTTCAGATTGGATATTAGGAAAAATTTCTTCACTGAAAGGGTTGTCAAGAATTCGAAAAGGCTGCCCAGGGAAGGGGTGGAATCACCATTCCTGGAGGTATTTAAAAGACGTGTAGACATGGTGCTTAGCGACATGGTTTAGTGGTAGTTTTGGCAGTGTTAGGTTGATGGTAGGACTTTATGATCTTAAAGGTCTCTTCCAACCTAGGTGATTCTGTGATTCTATGATTCTACGATTCACTGTGAGACCTCTCTTGGATTACTGTGTATGAGGTCTCTCACGTTCACAAAGATTAATTAAAACTGAGCAGGTGCAGAATATGGCAGTTATATGAAAGGAGAGGAAACGAGAAGCAGCTGACTTGTTCAGCCTGGTAGAATGAAGTCTGAAAAGAAATATGACTACAGGCTACAAATACACCGAGAGCTAAATTTTATCAGGAGAAAAGAGCTTTTTACTCTCTCGGGTAATGCTGGGAGAACAAATGAATCTAAACTGGCTATGTACATAGTTGGATTGTAAATTAGGAAAAAAATTGTCATCATTAGAAGATTAAGACTTTGGGGAATAGCAGTCGTGGAGGAGTAGGGCACAACTTAGCTGTTTTTAAGATTGGCACTTGTAAATGTATTCATGGGATGATGTGAAGCAGTTGCATGGAATGGGACATGCTGATGGAGCCTTTCCAGTTTTACTCCCTTAAATACTTATCTGTCTTTCCATCTATGTCTTACAGAAAATATAGGAGAATGTCAAAGCAGTGACTGGAAAGAGAAAGAAAAACAAGTTAATGGGTAATAATTATTTATTTACTAAATTCTGTTCTAAGAATTAATCTAAATAGAATATCTATTTTTTACAATACATACCTTTGTGTTTCCAGATATGACAATGATGTGGGCAGTACTGTGTGCACAATTGAAAAGGAAAATGAAGAAGAAAAGGAACAGGTACTTAAGGTGACTTTTTTTTTAAAAGCAGCTAATGTGTGTAACTTAGTGTTACCATAAGTCTCACTCCTATGTAACACCTAACATGGCACTGCTAGCAATGAATCTAGTTTCATGTGAATAAGATATATATGTGTAGATACACATACACTTATTTAGTTACTTCATTAGTAGTTTTGCGCTCCCAGTGTATTTTATGCAAGTTAAACCAACCTCACTGGAGAACAAACTCTATATATCAGGAGTATATATATCAGTACATATGAAGGAAGTTCCTGTGTGGAGATTGAGACAGGTCAGGCAAAGGACTTCAGGATTTGACTCTCCTTTCTTTTCCTTTGCATGAATAATTGTAGTACCACTGTAACAGCAAACCAAACCATGCAGCGTATGGCTGTACTGCCAGCAAATATTCTGGCTGTTCTGGGACATCCTTGAATCCTATTTTTGTGCTTGACGACGAACCCTTCTTATATATTAATTGATGTATATTCTTTCTAAGGAGAACATATCACCTGCTGAAACAGGGAGAAAAAGCAGAGAGGACAAATACAGTGGGATTTTTAAAGTGATGTGCTTGTGTGTTGCTTATTCTGCTACCATTGGAGGGCTGACCACAATCACAGGAACATCGACTAATCTGATTTTTGCTGAGCACTTCAATACGTAAGAGACTATATTAAATTATTTGTATTCTTCTTAATCTAGAATTTTAACTGTTCTTTCTTGAGCTCTCACATAGGTCCCCTAAAATGCATTAGAAACCTTACTCTTTGATTTGATATTACCTGATTCTGGTTATTTTCTTTTTATTATTTTTTGTTAAAGAGGTAAAATGAAATTGCATGGTTGTATTTGTCTTGCACTGGGAAAGTCTGTAAGTGATCACCCAACACATGCAAAAAAGATAACCATTCTTTGGTTAAGTAATACTTTACTCTCTGCATTGCTGCATGGAAAAAGATGGGCTTATCTGAGGAGGAAGACACTACTTAGCAGGAATATGACAGACATTATCACGCCTTAAAGGACTTTTACTCATTTCTAAGTACAGCAGGAGCTAAGTTCAGGTCTGTTTAGCAAAGTGAGTCAGGAGACTTTCAGGAGGCTAGTGCGTTGTTGAAATGACAAATTTAGGTCCATTAGTCAAAGAAAAAGCAAATAATTTCAAACCAGTCTGAAATTTTGCATTCCATGGAACATTTTGGTTGGAACTTATTAAAAACGTTTTTTAATATTCCTTTTCTTTTCTAGGTAGAACTCCTTTGAAAAGAAAATTGGCAGATTTCATTCCAAAGCTTTTGAAAACCCAATAGTTCTTGCTGAACTTTATTTTCTTCCCCAAACTACTCATTGCCAGAAATATTCCTACTCTAATTTTAAAATGGAACAAAGTAAAATATAATCCTTTTATTACCCTCTGCCTACTATTCTGTATTGCCAATGGCAAAACGGTGAAAGACCAGTTATTGATAGATTTTCTTCCAACCTGTGTTCCATGAACGAATGAAATTTGACTTCAGCATGCTGCTAAAGAGAACTGAAGTGATACAGTGCATAAATCAGCATGTGCTAAGAGAATAGCAACAATGGAAACAGTATGGAAATTATAACAGAGTGCCTGTTACTGGGGCCAAAGAACTACACAGGGCAGACTGTGGCATGATGAGTCCTTCAGACTTAAACTTTCAGATGTGTAAACATTTCTGGTTCAAGCAGGCTTCGCACTCAGGAGCCTAGAAGAATCCAAGATTGCTTACTAGGGGTAAGAACTGTTCTTGTTCATTTCCCTGAAGTTGTAGGAAACTTGAAGAAAACTGGCTTGCAGCTGGTTTTTCAGTTTGTCTTAGCTGTTAACAATCTCTTCAAGAATGCATAAGCAGATTGTTGTTCTCTCCCTGGGTCTTCACCCTCTTCTAGGAGTACGGGCTGTGCACGGAGTACTGCATGTGTAATCCAGTTTTATACCCCACCAGGGTTTTGTTTAATCTTTACACAACCACTGAGCCTAATCCTTAACTTAAGCTGAATCTGCCACCTAACTGTGCAAATATTTTTATCTTTAACTGTCTTGCTCCCCTTCTCCTTAGAGGCTCTGTTTGTATTTATGCTCTTTCTGAAGTGGGAATTGACCTGTTAGCATGACTTGGACACATTTGCAGTCTGCCTTCGCATATCATAAACATCTGAAAGGAGAATAATTCAGCAAAAGATCTGTATGTACAGCATATTCCTGGGTTTCCCACTCAGTGACAAAACACTTAAAATGGCACTGTGAAATTCCATATTCCGTATATCTTCCTGATTTTAGTATTAAATAAGCTGGAATTAGTGTTTACTGTTCTCTCCTTCCGTCCTTTTCATTTGTCACATGAAGAGGAAAGGAGTATATCTGTTAGCATTGGAACCTGGATGTTGCTGGGAATGCTCAGCCTGCTGTTGATTTAGGACAAGCAGCTATGCTGTGATCCACAGGACAGAAGCATCCCTACCAGTGATACCAACCAAGGGCTGCTTTTCAAGACAGATTTGTTACTAATCTTCTCAGGGTCACTCTATTCATTCTTTAATTATGTGCAAAGGGAAACTACAATACAGTGTCTAGAATATAGACAACTGGGAAAAGAAAAAGAAAAAGAAAAAGAAAAAGAAAAAGAAAAAAAGAAAAAGAAAAAGAAAAAGAAAAAGAAAAAGAAAAAGAAAAAGAAAAAAAGAAAAAAGAAAAAAAGAAAAAAGAAAAAAAGAAAAAAAGAAAAAGAAAAAGAAAGGAAAAAGCTTTGGCTAAGACACTAAGAAGATATGTGGCCAGCTAGTAGGCTAAGCATTAGTCTGCTCACACTGCCCATAAGATACCCAGAAGCCTTTACTGACCTGGGAGGCATCAATGAGGATGAGTTGGGTTGATCCTCACTGCTGCCTGGAACAGATCCTTGGTGATGTTGAGTCCCTTTCTTCTGAATCCGTATTTATTTTCCTATAGTATTTTATCCCTTTCCATATTGGTGTTTTTCATCTTGAATCCTTCAAGCTGCTGCAGATCCCCATGTCAGTCATCTCACATCTGCAGTTTTACCTATCTAATCTTACATAGCTGTGGAGACTTTCTCACAGCTCTTTCCCACACAAAACAGTTTCTTCAGCACTGCAAGCCAAGGTTCACAGCAGGGCCATGGATCCTAGGGGCACAGGCAGCTGCACCCCTGCGTGGGGGAAGGCTGTGGAGAGTTTAGAGAGAGAAAGGTTTACCAGACAACACTGGGTCAGGGAAAAAACTGAGTTCTCCTATGCCTGAGGAAGAGTAAATCCTACAATGAAACCTTTGGTTCTCCAATCCAGCTCACTGACAGGTTACTCAATTTCCTGAATCCTATTCTGCTTAGCTACTTTGACCTCCCAGAATCAAACATTGCCAACATAACTTTATTTTCAACCTAAGCAATTTTATAAAAGTCATAAAAGGAGTAATCTTATCTGGATTTGTTCTATGAACCAAATTTGTTGGCATTTGCAGTGTTTGTCTGTAAAGAGTTTATTGTTATTGGCGGTGAATCACTGTAAAATAAGGATTATTAAAATCAATCACACTTTTTCATTTTCCAAAGGAAATAGGTCTAGAAAATAAATAGTTCAATGTGTCCTGTCCATCCTTGTCTCAGGCAAGACCTGTAGAAGATAATCCAACAATAGCAGATAATCCAATCAACACTATATAATAGATAATTTTTAAAATCATTTAAATTGACCATCCAGTCTACCTGAGGAATATTTGCTCTGGAGATAAAAAATAGCTAACTTCAATATTAAGATTACTAGAAATACTTACATATATATTCACCCCTGTACAAACTTACCATGAAATATTCAGCCCTGCACAAACTTACCGTGAAATCTGACCACAACAAATCAACATTTTATAATGGAATCGACTCTTTAGTATAAAGTTTTAAAGAGCTTCTTTTGTTGCTCATTAAGGAATTATCACACATAATTCAGGAAAGAAGACCATAAACACTTTAGCAAGTGATGAAATGCTCTGCTGATGTCATTTTTTTCCCTATCTTGGAATTCGTACTTTCAAAAATTGACGTGCCTAATCGTGTAAGAAAAGCTAAATAGCCATGTAATTAATAAATTATACATAATAGCACAATGCCTGTTCTCGTTCCAGTTTCACTATCTCATCACTATGTACAGTTGCAATTTAGAGCATCACCTCAAGAACTGGGTAGGAGTTTTGGTTCAGTTCTAGCTGGTACTTTAATTGCAATATATGTAATCATCGTAATAAATGTAGATCAATCCTAAAATTTGCACAATACTTGAGAAAGCATTTGCTGCCTCAAAGACCTGTGTGATCATCAGAATTCCTTTTCTTTTAGCAAGGTCTGAAATAAAAAAGATTGGCTAATAATTGGAAATAGTTATTACAGCCTCTGTCTGTGATTTCGCTTCCATCTGATTTTTGTATCAAGGAGGAAGGCTATTCAAGGAGACTAGAATTTTCTCACTTTTAGCATTAAAAGCTCTCTCAGTAGAGCTGGAGGAGCTCAAAGGAAGAATAACTTCTGTTCATAAGGTAAATTGAAAAACAGGATTAATTTACCTGGCCTTTTTGCCTGTCTGGCATCTCTCTCATTCAACATTAAATTAATTTCTTTCAGAAAACCAAAGCCCATTGCTCCTTTTCTTAAATGTACATGATGGTAGGGAGCATTCTGGTTGAATGACCCACATCTCTAAACAGTAGATCAAGACAGCCTCAAAGAGACAAGGTGACTGGAGAGACAATTCACCTAACAAATGAACATTGCTACCTTTCCTGTAAATGAGTAATAATTTCATTTCCAGTCATCTTTGAATCCCTTATGGAACCTTAAACAATACAAGTCTCAATGTTGTCACCACTGTTGTCTTCTAAGGTCATTGGAACTTGTTCATTTGAGTGTATTTTCTTGTGCTACAGGCTCCTCTCAAAGAACTGCTTTTCTTTTAAGTCGGTTTCTTTGTAGTCCTAATGGCTCTTAATGCTGTGAGTGGCCCTTCCTTGCCTCCTGAACTCAGGTTAGACACACCTAGATCAGAGTCAGATTCCTCAGACCTGTTGCTGACCCAGTGCCCAAATAACTGGCACGGCTAGTTCCTGTAGCGGTCATGATGATCAGGAACAGGATGGGAGGGTGAGGCCACCTCATGCTGAAGTCAGCTGCCAGCCAAAATCATTCTCTTGCGGTCCGGCTTTTTTGACACTTCTTACAAGTCGCCATTCCTTTGCAAAGCTCAACTGAACAGTTTTTTACTTTCATCCAGACGTTACCCGGCTTGCCAGTGCATCAATTTTGGATCCTGGTTTATCCTTTCCATCCCCATCACAGTTATTATTCTGGTGCTCTCCTGGGTCTGGCTCCAGTGGCTTTTCCTTGGGTTTGAGTAAGTAAATGTTGTAATCAATAAAACTAAAAGTTGATGATGTAAGAGATATTTTGTAACAGGAGTAAATATTCCATTTAAGTTTAAGAGGCTCAATAGGAAGATAATGCAGCTATAGTGATTTTGCATACCTGATTAGTATGGATAAGAATCTGGATGGGACAAAAAAATTTCTAAAACAAGGATCCTTGAGTACTCAGTCCAAAATGAAGAGTCTGTATTACAAATTATGATACCTATTCCTTTAGAATATACAGACATTATCACTAAACAGTGCATGTGTGCAAGACAGAATAATACTAAAATTTTATACATTTTGGTCTAAGACTGGAAGATTTATAATCAGGATGTTGCCCTTTGCTGGAGTCAGGTGCTGGCTTGAATACTTGAGCAATATCTGTGTTATAAAACTGGATGACTATATTTGTAAATGTGAAGTAAAAAAATTCTACTTTTCCAAAATTTATATGTGGTGGTATAGTGGATTTTTTTCCCCTCAGAGCTTGTGCTTTTAAGGTTTTGGAGAGGACAGTACTTCTTTTGGGCTGATTCTTCAAAGCTTTGTTCTCCATGAGTTCACTAACATCTGCAGAGATAACAATGGGGACTCCTGTCTTCCACAATTACATGGCTATGTATGGCACAAGAGATGAAGAGTGAGACTGTCTACTCTTAAGCAAACTTAAAATCATCCCACACTTACCACTCCATACGTGAACATTTACTGTTTCATTTTTCTTGATTGTTTCGATAATGTTCTTTTTAACACTGTGTAAGGGTCTTAACCAAGAATGAAAACCTAGCTCGTACCAAATAGCCTGCTGATCAGTATGCAGCCTACTCATGAGATACAAACTTTTTCATTACAAAACAAAGTAAAGCAAAGTCATAGTTAACTTTCATTAAATAGCCAGGTTATGTATTTGATTGTTTCAATTAGTTCCCATGATTAAAGTTTCATCCTTCTTGAGCAAATGAGCTAGACAATAACAGCACACATTTTGTTGCTGCCTCTGTCAATCTCCCATTGGGCTTTGTCAATTAATTCCAATATGCTCAGTTTGGGGTGTGATAATTACATGGGAGATACTGCATTGTAAAGTGAAAATTTTACTTTTGTAACGGTCATTGGTATCTGGAAAGTTTGGACTTTTCTTTTTTTTTTTTTTTTTTTTTCTCCTGTATACACTGTTAATTCATTGTTCAATATTGCTGATTTACATTCCAGTTTTAAAAACATGTTCAAGTGTGGCAAGAAGAAAACAGCTAGAGAAGAGGCCTCAGCACAGGTGATTCAGGAGGAGTACAAGAAGCTTGGACCAATAAGGTATATCAAACTATAAATCTGCAAACAAGAGGGAGTATATCCAAGTGCAAATTCAGGAAAATGTATAACCCATTCTGTTTCTGCTATAGCTACCCAGAAATTGTTACACTTGTCCTATTCATTCTAATGACCCTGCTGTGGTTCACCAGAGAGCCTGGCTTCATCCCAGGATGGTCTTCACTTTTCCCAAAGTAAGTAATCTTTTTGATACACCGACAAGAACTGTACTGTGTCTTAACCACATATCTTCTTTTCTTCTCAATTAAAAAAATAATAATTTTCAGTACTTCCAAAATATTCCAGGCTGAAGTTGTTGAAAACCTTTGTAGTGTACACAGAATAAGTAAACTCCAGCAATTTCATAGGTGCATGTGTGCAGTATCTGAAATGTACTAAACCCGTTACAGGATAAAATAAAGTGCCTCCTAAGAGGGATTATGCCTAGTTTTTAGACTTGATCCCGTGAGGGAGAATGCATAATGACTGACATTACCGTATCCTACTTTCTCTTCAAATCTACATTTTCAAGAATAAACCTTTGATTAGAATTTTTTGATCTACTGCCCTTAGTGACAGCCACACTGGTATGCATACAGGCCAACATCCCCTGCTTTGACAACTCTAATTAATGTAATAAATTACTATCTGTTTATATATAACTCTCTCAACATCACAGTTCAACTAACCACCAAAGAGCCAGGATCTATTCAGGACCTATTACATTTTTTTGCCTTTTGCTGCAGCTTAGTTTTCAGTCCCTTCACCAGAACCACCTACACTTTTTTCCCTAAGAATTTGGTTGCTCTTCAAGAACTTATAATGCTGTGGTATCTCCTGTTCTTTTTCTGTAATTACTGTAATTTGAGGTCTGCTCTGTGATAAAGGTCTGAGTTTTGCTCTCGAGTACTGGGAAGTAGTTGCAGGACTGGGAGGAGCAGGACTTTGCACTGTTTAGGCCCTTCTGGATTTAACGTTTATTACTGGATGGGTCAAAGGCCAGTGCTGGACTTGGATGGTAATTTTCCATTTTGTTTTCCTTTGCGTCTGTCATAAATGACATGTGAACATGCATCCATCATGCCTCCTTTCTTTAAATATACTCCCACCATTCATACACACACACACGCACCAGTGCTCTGCCAGAAAGTCTGGTAGGGGATATTACAAGAAATAATTGTAGCCCTTTGAAGATTTAAAGTGCAAAGCAAAATTATTTTGTGTAAAAAACTGCATTAAAAAGTGCAATAAGAACCAAGATTTTTTGTTAAATTACTTTTTCATTATCCAAAAAGTTGCAAAACAACATTTTTTCCCATTATAACAACAGCAGAGCTGATGAGCATTGTCTCATATGAAACACTGTATTCTTGAAGGGGTTTTGGAGTGTTGACCTAATCAAGCAATCAGCCAGCTCAGCAGTCAGGCTGGCTTTGTTCCTCTTTCTGCTTCATATTAACATTCAGTGCTCATTGAGCACCATTTAACATCTTACATCTGATACTGAAAAACAGACATTGCAAACAACCTTTCAAATTTGGGACTGATGGCTCAAATGGATCATTTCAGTCCAGAGATCCCCATTTTTTTATTTGAAGTTGTCTGTTTGCTGTTGTCTGAGGATTTTGTTCACTGGTAGGGAAAAGCAGAATATTCTCATAATAAGTGTGGTTACAGGTTCTGCACAGGGATGTTACTTTGTGGATGCCCTCTAACATTTTCCTTGGAAGGGAATGCAAGCACGTGTCATGTCACATTAGGCTGAATCATGTTATAATTTGGGTGAGGTAACCTGAAAAAAACAAATCTTGTGTTACTGCCTAACAAAACCTTTAAGGGGAAAGAAAGCCTTTCTTACTCTTCAGATCTTGCCTATTTCTAGATAGCTTTAATTTGTCAATCAATTGTATTAATTAGCATAAAACCAGGCAATTGGCTTTCTACTTTTCTGAGTAACAGAAAACTGCTCAGCCAAGATACACGAGTGGGACAAGGAGCCAGCACAGGTACAGCTGGCAGTGAGCCATCTTCTTTAAAGAAAACGAAGAAGCAAACAGGAAAAAGAACTCAAACCCTAAGAACTGTGGTTCTGTCAATGCTTACATTGTACTCATCTCCATGATGTCCAAGTGGCTTCTAGCAGTGCATGAACTGCGGCTCACATCTCTTATGCACGTACTCCCTAATGCCTCTGCATACAATGTTGAGTGTTTTGGATTTACGTATACTGATAGGCATGTGCACAACTTCCTTATGTTTATGTTACAGGAAACAACTGTAATATTCTCTGCCCTTAGAAATCTGATTTCTTATCAGAAACCTGATAGTATTTATTTTGCACACGACCTTATCCCACAGTCTCAAGCCAGCCTCAGGGAAGTTCTGTACCCTGCACTGATGAGCTTTGTCCTAAGGAAAAGTTGCAATGTCAGAGCTATAAGTAAACTTGAGACCCTCCATGGGCAGTAAGTGGGTCCTATTAGGTATGAGTCACACCGCTTCCAGGGTCCTAAACCACACAGGACTGTCAGTTCATCTATTCTAACATGCTGAAGATCAGAAGAGCTACATTATTCTATGGTAATCCTGGTACAGATTTATTTTATTAGAACATGAATACCCAGAAAGCAGCCAGGCTTGATTTCAGGGTGACAAAGCACAGGTTCCTCAGATTTTGGAATTTACCTCTTTCTTTGATAATCTGTCCTGGTGGATAATTGTCTCTGTTGCCAAACTAAACAAGACAAACTCACACCTTGTTTTATGTCTGAGTATATCTTCCAGCCATCTGTTTCTGTCTTTCCCGCTGGATTAGAAACTTTTCTGTGATAGATGCCTTACGGATATACTTATCTGGTTTAATTATATCGCATTGTAAGCTTTCTTTTGACAGACAAAATGCAATGCTCAAAGTTTTGCTTCAAATTCTCACCACTCTCACCACCCATGTTCATGTTCTCAGCCCCTTGTGTGTATCCTCACAAGTTACTGAATATCCCTTTAAAATAGACACTGATTTTTTTTTTTAAATCCCAGCAGAAATATTGGTATTTAATGATGACACATCCCCATTTTTTAAGGGTTACTTTTTGAAATGTTAGCCAGTTTTGAATGCACACTTGAGCTGTATCAGTATTTAGCAGAGCTCATTTTTAAGCAGCATTATCAGATGCCTTTCAAACATACATTACCTTTACCACTTAATTTTTCTTAAGAAAAATTTGTGAATCTATTAAAGACTAATCCTTTACTGTCCTGCCCTGAGCCCCTGTTACCTCCCTCTGGAGGCAGACAGCAGGATGTTTAATAAATGTTGTATAACACTACAGAGAGCAGCACAGGGCAAAACCGCCTGTTTCCTCCCCATCTGTTGACAGCACAGGATCACACAGCATTTCTGTTACTGCAGTTTCCTTCCATGTCCTGGCCTGATTCCAGGCTGTAGGGCATTAGCTTCAATTAGAGGAGTTTCACGTTGGCCTTTGGCCAGGACTTTATGAACCTCATAAAAACCAGAAAGTTCAACACTGGGCTGCAGCTGATTACAGCTGGTGTATGTAAGGTGGGCTTCCCTCACGCTTCTTCAGATTATCTCCTGAGTGTATTCTTTCTTTTTTTCTGCATGGTTTATTCCTTTCTTTACTTCCAATACAAGGCCATTATGTACTTTTGCCCGCATCCCTGTTCCCTACAATGATCTCAGTTGGAGTCGTTGTGAGATCTCCTTAACAGCTTTTTTGCTTCCTCATGGGACAATCAGATTTGCAGTGTTATAAGCAGGTAGACATTGTATATGCAATTGTATTACAGCTTGGATAAATGGACTTTGAAAAATATTTATCTCAAAATTTGATGACGATTGAAAAGCTTCTATTTGGAATGGTGCCATGTGTGTCTTCGTAATAGTAGGATGTTGTGTGTGTCCCAAGTAGGTTTTCTCAGAATGATGTTTTGCATCAGGAATACTAAGTTTTTGTGAGCAAAAAATTGCGCCTCTGTAGTTCAATGAGGGAAGTGCAAAGTCCTGTGCACTAGGGGCCACCCAGTTGGAACACAGCTTGGTGGAAAAGGACCTGGGGGTCCTGGTGGACACCAAGTTGAACATGAGCCGGCAATGTACCCTTGCTGCAAAGAAGGCAAATGATGTCATGGGCTGTGTTAGGAGCAGTGTTGCCAACAGGTGGAGGGAGGTGATCCTTCCCCTCTGCTCATCACTGGTAAGGCCACACCTGGAGTGCTGCGTCCAGTTCTGGGCTCCCCAGTACAAGACATGCATATACTAGAGAGAGTCCCACAAGGGGCCACAAAGACGATTAAGGGACTGGAGCATCTCTCCTATGAGGAGGGGCTGAGAGAACTGAGACTGTTTAGCCTGGAGAAGGGAAGCCTGTAGCGGCATCTTGTCAATGTTTAAAAATATGTGGGAGGGTGCAAAGAGGACGGAACCAGGCTCTTCTCAGTGGTGCCCAGTGACAGTACAAGAGGCAATGGGCACAAACTGAAATATAGGGGATTCCTCCTGAACATCAGGAAATGCTTTTTACTTGTGAGGGTGACCGAGCACTGGCACAGGTTGCTCAGAGAGGTTGTGGAGTCTCCATTCTTGGAGATACTCAAAAGCCATCTGGAGATGGTCCTGGGCAACTGGCACTAGGTGACTCTGCTTGAGCAGAGGGGTAGGACCAGGTGACCTCTAGAGGTCCCTTCCAACCTCAACTACTCTGTGAAGAAGCAGCTGCCTAGAAGAAAGTGGCAGCATGAATTGTTTCTGTATCTACATCCTGCCTTCCTTCAAAACTCCTAGCAAGTCTTAAGAAAGTGCACGATAGGATCCTAGAGGAAGAGGTTTTCTGCTCTTTAGACTCAGTGCATCTGCTTCTAGGCTAAAGGTGATAGATAGGCAGAACCCTCTGCCTTAAGAAACCATAACAAAATAATAATTTGTTTTTTAAAAGTGTTTTCTGTGCTAGTAGACAATAGGAAGTGGGAGACAGAATATATTAGAGAACCACTTCAACTTCTATGGCAGCTTCATTTTGTGACAGTGTTAGCTAAAACTATGCTGATTGTGGCGTCAGTGTGCTATGCTTATTAAGGTTTTTTGAATCTCACCTAACACTGTTGTTAAAGCAAAGGGATCTACCAGGTTACACATTTGTAATATGTAACTGGGAGAAGATTTTTCGCTTTCAGTGAAAAGCTCTGGTTTAATATAAAACCTTAAGCTGCTGGGAATATCTGCTGGGAATTTATGCTTGGACCTACTGTAGCTACATATGCAGAACAGCATCTAGTATGAGGCTGAGAAGACAAATATATTGGTATATTGGTTCAGAAAAACTTACAGAACTTACAGAAAATAGAAAAAATATCAAAACTTAAGAAAATGTTGATTTTAACTTTATCCAGCAAAAGTCTTACTCATTTGAATGACCATCTTGACTGAAATAAGACAGACTGGGATATGTCACCACTTAATAGTGTGTAACAGAAACAGATGGATGTGTTAAAATGGCCTCAGAGGTTAGCTTTGCAGTTTACCTGATCTTGGGCTACTCTGTACAAGTTAGAAGGATATTGGATCAGATTAAAAAACACTAGTGCAAGCAGTTCTCAGGCACTGGAAATGACCAAAATAAGCATGATGCTTGTGTCTATGAGCCTAGTAGTGACAGCCATAGGAGGATGGTAATAAAGCTCTGCTGCCTTCTCTTAGCTACAAAAGCAGCATCCTTTGTGGGTGTGCACAGTGCTCTTAAGGCCTTTTGGACTGAATATATTATAGAGCATATTAAAGCTATTAAATGTATCATTGGACTGTGAAAATTACTTGTTTAAGCATCAGCTATTCCCAAACATCTCCCTCCCCCATCTCATTTCTGCGTGACAAAATAACACGTGCTTACTCAAGATGCTTATTTATGAATTTAGAGGTCTTGCATCTACTATTCCTACAGATGTGGTGAATTGACCTTGGCTGGCTGTAGGTGCTTTCTTACTCCCCCTCCTCAATCGGACAGGGGAGAAAATAAGGTCAAAAAGCTCATGGGTGGAGATAAAGACAGGAAGATCCCTTACCACTTACCGTCAGGGCAAAGTAGACTTAATTTGGGGAAAATTAATTTAATGTAATTGACAATTAAAAATAAAGTTGGATGGAGAGAAACAGACAAAAAATAAAACACCTTTCCCCCATCCCCTTTGTTTCCAGGCTCAACTTCTTCACTCATGACTCCTCTACCCCTTTCCACTGCACCAAGCAGCGCAGGGGATGGGGAACGGGGCGTTGTGGTCACTCCATAACAACTCCTTTCTGCTGCTCCATCCTCCTCCTCCTCACTCTTTTCCCCTGCTCCTCCTGACTATATATATTTATGTGTATTTTTCTTGTTAACTTCTCCTTAGGTATAAAGGCTATGCTACGGATTCAACAACTGCCTTAGTGATAGGCCTCCTGTTCTTTATCATTCCAGCAAAAACATTGTCTAGGACTTCAAATGGAGAAAACAGTTGAGTATATTTTGGTGTGGATTTTACTACAATAAGGTATCTAAGATGCAACCATAACATAACTTATTGCGCTTGTTAGAGGAATGTTGTTAAATACCACTGTTACAATCTTAATACAGGAAAATATCTTATGGGGATGTAAAACATCCCTGGCCTGGAAGTTAGTGCCAACACTTAAGCAGTGTGAGCAGCAGGAGCTAGTGCTGTGCAGGAACCTGCTACCTGCAGCTACTGCTGCCAATTCAAACCACCTTCCCATTGACTGCAATGGGCTTTGAATGGGACTGCACTGGGTAGAGTTAGATTTATTATTTGAAAATGTTACTGTTTAATTAAGGCACTCTATAAAATTCAACATGGTAAATGAGTCCATTATTATTTAATTTTTCCCCTTCAAAATGGAATTTAGCCTGATTAAAGTATACCTCCAGCTTGCCGTCTTTTTACATTCAATTCTGCTGCTGAAATCAATGACATCTGGGGGATCACAGAGAATGCAAGAACGTAAATGAGTCTAAGTGAAACAGCATTTGGTCAGCAATCTGTCTGAATAGTGCAGTTTTATTGAGTAAACTAAATGCATTGATATCCCATAGCTATCTCCCACTTGGGGAAGGAGGGGAGAGGGGCCAATGCTCCGCTGGTGGAAACCATTGTAGCTCTATTGTCTTCAGGCTGTGACAGTTTTCACCAGCTAAGGATCTGTCCCAGGAAGTGCAAGTTGTTCAGGTACTTTCTTCATGTTATGAGATTTTGCCTTTGAATATTTCCAATATTTCCCAAGTACTTCCTCAGAGAGATTATTTCGAGATGGTTTTCAATATGTTTTTAAATGTTGGTTGGGGTTTTGGTTTGGTTTTTTTTTTTTTTAATTTTTTTTTCTCTAGCTGTTTTTGGTTACACTCCACTGATTACTTGGAAGGAATTTCAGTCATGCATGCCCTGGGAAATAGCTATTCTTGTCGGTGGCGGGTTTGCACTGGCAGACGGCTGTGAGGTAATGCAATTTATAGACAATACTGAACGATTAGCATGACCCACATCAGGAGAAATTCAGACATGCACTGAATTCACAGTTATTCTCTTTTGTTAGCAAGTTATTCTGTAGTAATATTGAACACGATAAATGTGATGAATATTCAAGATATTCAGAAAGCGGGGTTACAAAAAAGGAGTTTGCGTTGCTTTCAAAGACTATGTACAATGATGACTGCTGTTTGCTATTTAATTTAAACCTAATGGTGGTGAGAGTTGTGCAGACACACTGTTTCCAAAGCCTTAGGGTTAACGTCCCATGTCACTGAGGTACCTCCTCTGTGGAGCCCTGCTGCCTACTCCAGTAAATTGAGCAGGTTTGGGCCCAAACCCTGGTTATGAAGCCTGACATATGCATATTATAATTTTCTGATTATGACTCCTCTAAACATCTCAGAGGTGCAAATATAAATAAATGGAATAGAGTTTGCATGTGTTCCTATAGGACACCACTGAATTAGGAACATGTACTTAAAACCATGTGGTAGGAATACAAAAAATATTTCAGATTTTTTTCTCTTTTACACAAATACTTCACAATTAGCAGATGAGTAAATTACTGTTCTATACTATTTATTAAATTTTCTCTTCAGTGATTTGTAAAACATAATCATGTTGTTATATTCCTTATGCAGGTTTCAAAACTTTCTGAGTGGGTAGCAAGTAAATTGACCCCTCTAGGATCATTACCCTTGTGGCTGGTTATCCTGATATCATGCCTTATTGTCACTTCAGTAACAGAAGTGGCCAGCAATCCAGCTACCATTACGATATTTTTGCCTATACTAGCTCCTTTGGTGAGTATAACACAGGTTGGTTTTAATCAGAATCTGCTTTATCATCCATGTAATAATACAGCTGCCCAAAGAAGCAGTTTTTAAAAGTCTCCCTAAAATAATTCATGCATTTCTTTTCTGTGCTGTGTTATGCATTGGATACTTGGTTGTTTTGGGGCTTTCTTACGAGAGATGCTGAAAATTCAGTAAAATTAGATAAAAGTTCAACATGCAAAAATTAACAGTTATTCCTATTTGCGAATAGTCAAAGCACTTAAAAAGGACAGCTCTCTTAGTGTTTCTTTAGGACCACCTCTTCAGTGAAAATGGTTAATACTGCAAATTTCAAGCTGTCACCAAAGAGAAGAGCGGGTTAACAGATATGCTTTACATGTAATTCTCATTTCTTCTCTCCTTAGCTCAATTGTGTCCTTTCCTCTCATCTTTATCAAAACACCCAGTTCTTTCTTCTTCAAAACTTATTCATCACCTTCTAGTCTGTAGATTTTCCTCTTGGCCAGCCTAGACACATACTAATGCCCTTTCCCTCTCTTACAAAGAAATCTCAGTCCTCACTTCATTGAATCCTTCCTACATACAAATTCAACTTTATCACCTTTCTTGCAGTGTTTTGCTTTTAGTGCTTGTGCAGTGCCCAGACTCTTTGCAATAGGCTTGCTTTATGGACTCAACTACAATGAGAAAACATCAGATGTGAATTTAAAGTTCAGTAGCTATTCTGTAGTAGAATCACCTTTTCCCCTCTGAAGCATTCTATGATATAATTTTAAAAATGAGTTCTCAGAAAAGATTATTTCTCACTATTTAAAATGGCAGTTCTGTTCATAGTTCACTTGTGTTAATATAATCTGTATGTATGTATTTCATTTGGCAAATATGTCTTTTGACAGCTGTTGTCTCTTTTATTTTACAACAGGCTGAAGCCATTCATGTGAACCCACTTTTCATTTTGATACCTGCTACATTGTGTACTTCCTTTGCATTCCTCCTTCCTGTAGCAAACCCAGCCAACGCCATTGTATTTTCATATGGTCATTTAACTGTTATGGACATGGTGAGTTTTAAGCAAAACTCCCTAAAGGGGATTTTTGTCATTTTAAAAACTTTCTTCAGTGTCTTGATGGGAGTTTCTGCTTTCTTTTTCCTCTCCTTTAGGTGAAAGCTGGTTTGGGCATTAACATCATTGGAGTTGCTGTAGTGATGCTTGCAATTATGACATGGATAGTGCCTATATTCAATCTCTATACTTATCCAAGTTGGGCACCAAATATTTCTTCTACAAATACCACTGGGTTATAAAAAAAAAAAAAAAAACAAAACCTTGGGAATTGGTTTGGATTGGTTTTGTTTCTTTTCTTTTCCACTGACATGTGGCGAGTCACTTAAAATGCTTTTTGTCACCACAACAATAGGCATCCACAGTACTATAAATGCCATATTTCACAGTCCCAGAGACTGATGATCCAGTCTGAGAGTCTAATCAAGAGGAGTGCTAGACTTTCTAAATATCATAAAGTTATATCAAGCTTTTAATCTAGTTCAGCTAGTCTGAATTTTTATCTCTTCATGTTATGAAGGAAAAAATAAATGTGCATAGCCATCATCACTGGCAGTTTGCCCCCATTCTCAGGGTACTGGAATAATGAGATTTAGATGTTATTATTTCAAATACTTTTTCTTACTATTACTTTGGTGATATTTGGGGTTTGTCCAAAAACATATTGGTTTTCTGCTTTCTAGATTCAAACACTGTTTGAAATGGTGTTGATCACAAACAAAAGATCAAGCAGGGGATTGTCTTGAACATATAGTTTACAGACCTGTCAGAAATGCACAGAAAATGGAGAAGAGCAGCACAACTGCTTACACAGCACTTTATCTGTTAAGCACCTTGCAATTTGGAAGGAGAGTACATACTTAAGCATATGTTTAGTTTACCTCTTTCCAGGACCTCACTGAAACATGTTGTTGCTGTCATTCAGTATTTTTCTGGAGACACATGTATTGATAGATCTGAGTTGATCTATATGAATGGAGACTAAATTATCATCATACCTCTCTGCCAAAAGTAGAGATTTATCTCCTTGATGAATGAAAGCACAAGACAGAATGCTGGAGATGTGACGCTCAATCCATCAATCAAGACTACAGTGCATCTTCAGCAGGAGGCTCATGATCTCTACAGGACAGGTGGCAGTTTAAGGTTTCTAGACTCTGTTAATGTTTGAAACACAAAACAGTGCAATGCAGGCAGAATGGAAGTTTGGAGTTCAAAGATATCTCCAAATAATTATGTTTTAGATGGTTGTTACATGTTTTTCACTGTAAGGACTACAGAGTTGTTCTTTTCATCTGTTGGGAAGACCAGTGACAATTTGTAAAGAGCATTTAGTTAGTAGTCGGAATCAAAGCTGAATGTATTTAGCTTGGGTCATCCCCTGGGGCACCTCTGTGATGGTTGTAAACCTTAATCTGTCTTTTACTGTAAATTATCAATTTTTCCTAAGAACAACAAAAAAAAAAAGCGCTTTTTTGTATTATTAGGTGGTTTACATCTATTTTTGATAGTGCATATTTAGAAATGTCAGTCATGACTTCTATAACGCCAGAACACAGTGTATAGCATTGTTATATATGTAGTTTTCTTCCATTAGCTACTGGTTGCAGATTCAGCTGCGAAGAGTTATTAAAGCACTTTTTCTTAATGATGATTTTTTGTGTAGGTAATTGCTACCTGTACATGCCACCACACTTTTCCGCCTGACTGCAGCTGCTGTCTCTTTAGGATGGCTACCTCCTTCACTTTTTCTTTTTTTTGTATTTTTTGTACAGTGCCTGGCAGAACGCGGCTATATCCGTAAGTAGGCAAATCAGGAGCTGCCACTGTACAAATAATGTTAACTGATCCCCTGCAGTAATGATAACGATTACAGAAATGCAACACCTGGCTAAATGAAGCCTCTAACTCATCAGGTACTAGAGGGAAATGCTTATGCAATTAGCTAATCCAAGACATAGGTCTTGGACTATATCATACGGTGTCTTCCCAGAAGGATGTGCAACACAGGAACAAGTGGCTCATGGTTTATGTAGGCCTTTGGTCCTGCGGGCACAGAGAGGAGAACCAGCTAAGAGAGCGTGCTTTCTTTAAGGTTCACAGGTATCATCTTTCCAGTTCTGTCAGTAATTTCCAGATGATTCAAGAGCAGTGGAAACAGTGAATCATATAATATTTCAAATGGAAGGGATTTCAGAAGACCATCTCATCCAATCTCTTGCTCAAAGCAAGGTTAGCACTGAATTCAGACCAGGTTGCTCAGGGATTTGTCTAGTCACATCCTGAAAATCTCCAAGACACAGACTGCACATCTTCCCTGCGTAATGTTTTCCAGTGCTTTACTGCCCTTGTGGTGAAATGTTTTGTCTGTAAACGAATGAACAAACATATATTCATTTTAGTGGAATAGACTTATTTTTCTTCCTTTTATTTGGGATAGATTTTTTTCTGTGTGTAAAACTGTTTGTAGTTTTGGAGTTTTTTTTAACGCAACATGAAAAAGAGGGACAGTCCTCTTTGTGGCCTTATGTTCACGACTCCCAGTGGGCATGGTATTTCCAGACTCCACTGGTCTGCCCTGCAAAGAATCACCAGTATTATAACCATGTGGCAACTGTTGTTCATCCAGAGGAAATTTGTTAACTGTCCCCCAGTTTTATGAATGTTCACAGTACAGAAGTGGCTGTTGTAACCTCAGTCTTGAACACGACATTGAGGTCTGCAGAGGTCCATGAATGCACTGCTCTGTGAAATCATGCTTTGACACCTGTATTCTCTCTCTCCCAGTCGCATACCTTCATGGAAGAAAATAATCATTTTGCACCATTTAAGAGAAGCCTTCAGAAGTTGTCAACTGTAGTAAGTGATACGGTTCTCAGAGTAAGCTGAAGCTCAGTTTGTGCTGGATTATTTTCAGTTGTTCATTTGCTCTACTTTTTGGCTTATTCATAGGGTTGTAGATAACATGATAAGGAGGGCCCATTGTGTCTGAACTCTCACATAATGCAGACCACAGAATTTCCCTAGGCTATTTTTTCAGGACAGACAGCATGATAAAGTATCTTAGTAAGTAAGAGAGAAGATTCAAATTGTTTAATGAAAGATGTACTTTTAAAAACTATTTTCACTACAGTCTGTATGTGCAGAGAATAATATGCAGAGAGAGAAGGGAGGGATTTGTAAAGAAAGTTAGTTACTCCTCTGTTGGGCCATGTGTATTTATAAGTTATCGAAATGAAATGCAGAATTATAAATAAACTGACTTTCAGTGACCAGCATCTTAACTGTCACAATGTGACACATTAGTGACAAAAATGAAACAACCAAGCATGAGGTTTTTGAGAGACTGTATCCTGTAAGTAAACCAGTCATAAATAAACATGTTGGTAGTAGTGGGAATGTAGGGTTTCACCAGGAATTTTTTTCTCTGGTTTTGCTAAAAGTTTAAGGAATGGGTCAGACACAACCTTTGAGCTGAGTCATTATTATTGTTAACTTATTTTTAAAGCTTTTAGGAACCTTTTAAGTCAAAATGAACAACTCTGCAGTGCAGAGATTAATATTGCTAAAACTTCCTCACCTGAGAGCATTGAAACGGAGGAAAAGAGTATTTCAAAATGTTTGGCTCTCTGGGCACCAGTGGGTGGATTTGGCTCTGACGGCAGGCACAGAGCACCATGCTGACTGCCAGCAGAAAACGTGCTTTTCATATGTCACTATTATATCCAGTGCTTCGTCTAGAGTTTCTGAGTATTGTAACGAATGGTGGAAATGCGGCTATAATTATTTTAAGAGTTGATTAATATATGATGACTACATTCACTATTTGTAAATTGTTTTGTGCATAATTTTCATGTAAAATGGTGTGTTTTTTCTTTGTCTCAGCTGAGTCTAATTAGTCTACTGTATTAGTACATAAGTAATATTTATGACACTATTTATTTGTGGTCCCATTCCTGCTGAATTAAATGAAGCCTTTGCCATGCACTTCATTAGGGGAGATGTGCCAGGTCGTTGTTGTCCTTTTCTATGACCGTGCTATATTTAATATACTTTCACTTTGCTTTTGGAAGATGTGCTTTTAGATTACTAGAAACCACAAAACAAATGAACCCTGGAAGAAGCTTCTTGGCTGTTCTATTACTACAATCAGACAGTCAGATCAATCTTGCTGTGTAAACCTTCTTATGTACTTTTAAAATTAAATATCTGTGTTTGTTTACTGCGAGACTCTTGCCTGTTTAAAGTCAACCAGCCTATAGTCCAAGGGCTCGCTGAGGAGCAATGCAGCACAGCAGCTTAGGAAGGGTTTAGCGAAAAAGAAATGCCTTATACCCTGGATTGTACAACTTTTTGACTAGGCGTAGATGCCAAGCCAGTTCACATATTAATTACAACAATCAAAAGACTATTGTATGTTATGTGCAGTTGCTGGCAGGACTGGAAGTCTTCTAGTGACCCCTTAGAGGCACAGAAATCTATTGCTGCCCCCCTCTCCTGCCCTGCTGTCGGCATGCCCACAGTAGGATGCCAGCTGCCCTGATGGTGACACCCAGCTGCCCCAGAGCTCCCAAGGCTGAGGACATTCTCCAGGGGTCAAGTCTGCACAGATTTCAGTTTGCTTTGCAGCTATTAGTGATAAATGGTAACTTCAGTTACCAGCTTAGCTCTTAGTCTCTGCAAAGCTGATTTGATGATTTATGTTTTTTTAACAAACACTGAATTCTTTGTCAGTGTTGTTCCTTAATACTTTTGCTTTGTGTGTTTTGAAGCTGTTATATGTTACTTTACCTGCACAATGTTCAATTTTTGTAAACTTTCCTTTACAATACTGATTTACTATTTTTAAAATAAATATTTCCCAAATGCTCTACAGTCCAACATGTATTTAGTGATAAATTAACAAGAGCTAAAATTGTGGTCTGTGAAGAAAGGTTATCTTTCAATAAAAGTGCCTGAGATTTCTTAAACCTTTTTTATTATTACAGAGAAGAGTACCTGCTGAGAATAATCTAAACTTACTAGATATCAAAAAGTCCACTTTTAAAAGAATTAAAAAAGGAGAAAGGTCTTTAACTGCTTTATAAAGCAATTAAGGTAAAAATTCTGCTCTCTGCTAAATTCCTCTACAAGCAGAATAAATATATCAGTCTCTAACTGCTTGCTGCTTCATTAGAAAATTAGAAAGCAATGTATATACCTGTGCAAAACAATCCCTGAGTGGCTGGTACTTAATTCAGTGCCCCTTGAAGTCAGGAAAAATCATTTTAGGTCAGGGTGCTAGAGCAGACACACAATGCTGGCTGCAAGAGTCACTTCCAAGAATTTCATTTGGCCATCCTTTGATGGCGAACCTCAGGTTCTGCCACATTCAGTTGTGGCAAATGTGGAAACTTGGGTGTCAAGCTCCAAGAGTGGGCTTCAGATTGATATCCTAAGTTCTCAAAACTCCTGTACAAGATAGGGGAAAACTAGTTACCACACGAGGGCTGAAGAACCAGCAAGCTGGTACACCCAAACCATTCAAAATAAAATGCTAATGAAAAGCATCTGCCTGAAACTCTATTCTCAGGCATGGATCCAAGAGTGCTACAGGGCATTTTTGTGCAACCTGCTTCCTTCACTTACAGATTTCCGTTTCCATCCTCCAACATCCTCTATCAACACAAGAAGCATGAAAACTTCTTTTGTGATCCGTCCTCAAATGCTGACTGATTTGAACCCACAGCTTTTCTACCCCAAAAGAGACCCCAATGTTACCAGGCTATAGGATGCATTCTCCTCCTAACACACTCTGTGTAGACAACAGACAAATTTATGAGCCACGAAAGGACAGCTACAAGCCCGTAGGACGGGCAATCAGCTGTGAGGGGAAAGTTTGGGTCTGGCAACTGGGACAACAATCACACTTTTGCCCTCTCCCACTGGTACCCCTCCAAGGTGTGGGGAGAGACCTTCACCATGGGCAGCTGAGGGTAAGAATGCCTTGCTGTAACTGGATTGTGGTCCCACACCCCACAGAAAGACATAGACACAGGGACATTCAGAGATGCCTAAAGTAGGAATCAATCTGAACAGTTTGAGAGAGTAATTTAATATTTCCAGGACTAAGCAGGCAGTCAGATCCATGGATTTTTCTTTGATTATAGGCCTTTGGGTAAGTAAGCATGGAAGAAGAAGTTCAAAACCTATGATAAAATACAAAAGTTGGACCTTCAGAAGAGGTGATTTTCTTTAACTAAAAATAAACTAAAAACTTTTTATTATAAGTGGGTTTTAACACAGGATTCACTGAGATTTATAAGGCTAAGAGGCTTGGCCTTTACAGTACACAGAGTATCACTGAGCTGAGCTGTCTTTCACCCTGAACATTGTAATTTGTGCTATATAATGTCCATCTTCATCTGTGCACATCACGAGTGGAGCTAGCAAAGCAAACATAGTGGCAAGTGTATGCACTAAAGCTACACAACATAAGCATTCCAGGCATGTGTAACTAGGCCACAAACATTTGATAGTTTTTACTATTTGGCTCAGCCGAAGTAAGCAGAATAAAAGTCTCTTGTTTATTGCAGCACTTGCTTGCTTGAGTGCATAACAAATGCCAAAAGCATTTTCTGCTCTCCTAGATGATTTCTCTGAAAAATTGTCCTTTATCAGACTTTTTATATTGTCTTGCAAAACTCTGTTTCTTATAGAAAAGAAAAAAAAAGGAGAAAAAGAAAAAAAGAAATGAGAAGGGCAAGGGAGCAGGGAAGAAGGAAAGGAAGGGATGGAGGGGGAGAGAGAGAGAAAGAAGCTAACCTACAATCTGCAGTTCTGAATCTCACCTTTCAAAACTGGTAATCATCCGTGTCCAAGACTGACAACTTTTGCTGACATCCTTCATGGATTTGAAAAGTTCAGTTTGCATAATATGGAAAACTATGTGCTGGCTAGTTCTTTCTTTAGATGCTATTATAATGCATCAGAGGAGAAGGAAATGGATGGCATAGATAGTACCATAATTTTCCCTGTTCACGCTGTGAAAGCAGATGGAGTTTTGCACCCATTAAGAACAATTCTTCAATTCCAATAAGCCATTAACTCTTTCCTGGTTGCACTGCGTATTTTCAGTGTAGCAATTCTAGAATTCATGGCTTAGGCAGTATCTCACCAGTGGTATTTCTGAACACCACTCTTGAAATTCTTAGCTGTGGAGCATCCTTCATATGATAGTGGATTATGACTAAAGCCTTATAATCAGAGCCAAACTTCCTGCAGCCACTTACCCCCCCCCCCCCCGCCGCGCCTTGTCACTGC
>VYXH01002818.1:988-13900 GCA_013397275.1 Burhinus bistriatus | reverse complement strand
TTTTTACAAAAAAAAAAAAAAAAAAAAAAAAGAATAAATATATTCATTATCAAACTTATCGAACATCCTGTGCCCCTCAAACACACGTGCCCACGGTGACCCCTCCACGGGGGCTGCTCCCATGCAGACTGAATCCCACGCAGCGATGCTGGCCATCCCCACGCGGATGGCTCTCCTGCTCTCTCCGGGCAGGGAATGCTCCATGGGACTGTGTCAGCGGCTGACAAATATTGGGATTATACGTTGATGGGATTATAAAGTCCAAAATTGATTGGTTCTCTCCCCCTAAAATCATTGAGGGGCTCAGAGGGAGAGCACAATCCCCGCAGCAACCATTTAGAAGATGTTTTGTCCACGAGGCGGGTGAGAAACCAGCCCTGCCATGGAGGACTACGAGCTCAGCTGAAGCAGCAGCACCATCCTTGTTCCAGGAAGAACAGAGACGGGGAGAGGTACAGAGAAGACGTCTAGGATGAAATAGAGACCTACGGCTTACAAGCAGATGCTAGGAAGAACAGACCTGATCAGTGCAGGCAAAAAATAAGGCAGAGGAAACCTTTGTCTCAGTATGTCAGGAGGGGATGAGACCCACGAGCAGAAGAAATCTCATTAAGCTGAAAGAAAACATGGCTGTTAACTTCTCTGGGAGTTTTTCCAGCCACAAGAACAGAGCGAGGCTCTGGGACGAGGTCCCCAAACAAACATCAGGAGCAAAACGTGACCCAGCTCAGTGCTCCAGCAAAAGGGAGCAGCTTCCTTAGACCCAGCACATCCCTTCCAGGGCTGCACCCCACCAGGAACGACCTCTCAACCCCGCTTTCCAAGAGCCTTTTATTCTGATCAATGAACTCAACGACAGCAGAAGAGCCATCGCCACCCTGCAGCGAGGATCACGAGTGGTTTGCAGTGCAGCTCCCAACGTATAGGCAGGCTTGGCTTACTCCCGGGACCAGGAACGCAGGTTGCTCCGTGAGTCGTGCGAAAGCAGGGGGGGAATTTCCTGTTGCCACCGTATGTTATACATAGATTAGGTCAAACTGGCCCAATGCCATGAGGAAGCAGCGGAAACGGGATAACTGGGAGGGAGCTGAAAGGCGCAGGGACCAAAAAGAGAAACTGTTTTGGGGGGTGGGTATGAAGTATATCCTAACATCACCAGGATGGAAAGGATGGGAACCAGGATGGAAAGGATGGGAACCAGGATGGAAAAGTCAGTAACAAATCAGACAGAAGACAGGGCTGTTCAGAGAGTTTCCCAAAAGCAAAAGCAAGTGGATGATCTCCTCAGTGGCAGCGGGGGAAATCCACCGCTGTTTAAACTAGCCTAAGCACCAGGGAATGCCATCCTGCTCTGGGAACAGATGTGCTGCGTAAATATTTTTCCACTGAAAAACTATAATTTGTTTCCTGTCCAGTCAACCCTTTTCCCTCCTCTTCTGTGGACCATAAACAAAGAAAAGTCCCCATGAGAAGCTCGACTCGCAGGCTGTTTTATCGGCTTGCACACAGCCTATGGCCAGATTTGTGCAAGAGCTCATCACCCTCCAGCTATCGTTAACAAACCCAAAAACTTCCTGTTGCAGCCGCTCTTGGTGAGGAACGACCGGCAGGCCAGGCAGGCTTTCAAAAGCTTCGGTGCCTCTTTTACCTGGGAATATCAACTTTGACCCAATTTCTCCCAGAGCGGCTGCATGGACAGAGCTCCATGGGGTCCAGGAAGATGCTCACAGAGCGGCGAGTATCACTTACACCCAACTTGCTGTCGGGAGACGGGAAGCAGCACGGAAGGTGAGACTTTGGAGAAACCGGTGCCTACTCAGAAGCTGTCACCAGCTTTATTTTCCTTTGCCATTAGATGTTGCTGGTCAGGAAGCGTAAAAACAAGGAGATCGATGACCTACCGGACAACCCAGCAGTGGAGAAAGGAGGTATTCGGCTGTCGGGCTGCGGACAGCCTGGCTTGCCTCGCTGCTGCCGACCGTGCCGCCTCTGCCTGTCTCTCCTGTGCTGGGACCGCCACGTCGTGTGGTCGGAACACGGGCCGTGCCACCGGCTTGCAGTGCTGCATCTCCATCCCCATCACCGGCGGTGACCGCGTTGCCCGTCTGAGCAGAGCGTGGACCGTCGCCGTTAGGAGGCGATGGCCGGTGAGGTCTGCGGGATGGTGCCGGGGGGACGGGCGATGCGGCTGGGGCGCAGGAGGGCGGCCGTGGGGAGCAGCCCAGCACGCTGGGGACCAGTCCTCCCTCCGGAGCTTCCAGGCTTGGTTTGGCTTTGCTGAACTCGGACAACACCCTGGAAACGGAAAAGTGACCGCTTTGACTGGAGCTAAGTTAAACCAGAACCTATATAAAAAAACCCAACAGTGACTGCAAATTAGAACCACCCAAAAAAAAAAGGGCTCAGCATCAACGCTCGTCTCCTGTGGGCTGGCAGCACCGTTCAGCTGCAAAAGAAGTCCTGCTAACAGAAAAATGTGTGATTTGTGCCCTACGGAGCAGCAGTCGACCCCACGGCGGGCAAGGACCCTGCCCGCAAAGGGTGCGTTTCCTATCTACACCTCTTAATGGGGTTTCATCTCCTTCTGACGGACACCTCGTAAGGGATGGAGAGGGCTGGGGGGAGCCCCAGCCCCACCTACGGCTCCTGGACACACATCCAGCCGCAGACCGTGTGCCAGATTTCAAATTCTTTCATAACTGTTAACGAGCAATTATTAGTGGAGCCTGGCCAGCCAAGACGCCGTTCCCATGCCCCTGCTTCGCCACCAGCTCGGTCGAACTAAACCAGCTCAAGATTAAAATTCGAAATGGCGTCTTTCCGTCACGGGTTTAATCCAATCAAGGCAGGTTCTTCCAGGATCATCGTAAGATGCAAAATCCTACGAGTAGGTAACGATGCTGTTATCGACGGGGAAGAACAGACTGCAGCTCTAAACCGTCTCCAAGACCCTTATCGGGAAGAGGGTGCCTTCGCCAACCAGCACCCCGAGGTTTCCTGGCTCCTTCAGAGCCGGGTTTTAGAGGTGGCAGGGGAAATACTTACTGATTACTCAGAGCTTGTATAACCCGCTGGAAATCTTTGTGCTGGGTGTTCGGCAGAAATAAATCATGAGGATGACAAACTAACAACCTCCCTCCTCTAAATTATCTGCCGAAGCTGCAAATTATAACCCTTTCCCGTGACCAAACTCATTTATTTCCCCCCGCAGAAAGGCCCGGAGCATCCCCCAGCATACGCCAGGGAGACGTGACATTCCTGAAACCGAGGAGCAGCATTTTTCTGACGTTTCTGCCCCAGTAAAGAGGACAGACACAGACTTCAGTGGCCAGGAGCTCATTTGCTGTGGCAGCAGGGTCACAGCAAGCTGTGCCGTGTTTCTTTTTACCATTCAGGCTCTTTCCAGCAGGAAAAAAACCAGCTTGTTAAAGAAAAACAGGGGAGAAAGCCTCCCTGCCTATAGTGAGAAAATAAATAAGAGCCCAGGAGGGGGTTAAAAACCCCTTTGAAGAGGAGATCTGGGAAAACACTCACTCTTGCAGCGACCTGTCCAGGTCCTCGGCAGTGGCTGTCCCCAGGTCGGAGTCGCAGGAAAGCGGCTCCTCGCTCCGCTCGGGACTGCGGGCGCAGTGAGCCGGGAGGATGCTGTCGGAGCCCAGGCTGGAGGAGAGCTGGGACGAGCTCGTGGTGTTAAGGCTCAACGAGGACGACGTGAGCTTGGTTTTGCTGCTGGCTTTGCCGATGGGTAGGACGGAGGGTTGAATCTCAATCTCGTCCGACCCCGATGACTGGGAGATCGAACCCAGCGACGCTTTTCTGTAGGGTTCGGATGTCGAGGACGTGAGGGGCTCCAGCAGTTCCGAAACAGGACACAGACCCGACAGGGACAGAGGCGTGATAGTCCACTCATTCAAAACCGCCGATTTATAGGAGAGCTCGAAGGTTAAGGATGTCAAGCCCTGCAAGTAGCTAAGGAGAAACTCGCATTCTTCGGCATCTAAGAGCAGAGCGGTCGCCTGGTAGTATTCGGGTAGCCGGGACCTCTCCCGCAGCAGCAGCTGCAAGTAACATTCCACGAGGCCATCGTTCAAAGCCAGCCTCAGCCAGGCTCGGCAGCGGCCGACGTCCGTGTTGATAAAGATAAGTTGTTCCAGCTCCGAGACAATATTTCTGGGGAAAGGGAAAAAAAGAACAGAATAGGATGCGAGTGGCTCCGTTTTCGGTCCATCATGGGGTGCAGGAGGGGCAGACCCTCCATGAGGAACTGGTCGACCTGCTCAGCTGCAAGGAGTTTAGGAGTTGGGTCAAAAAAGGCTGTGGAAAATCTCTTTCCTGCATGGAAAACATAGTTTTCCATGGAGAAAAAAGAGCTCCTGAGCTCCCCAAAGCTAAATATATCGCTAACGACCCCAGGCAACCCTGGGGTGCCCCTGGGTGCTACTCCTCTCTCTGGCTGGAGGCATCTCCCATACATGGCTCGCCCTGGATCAAGGATGCAGAGGGGGAAATTCCTGCTGTCCCTGTGCGGCAGTGGGACACACTCAGGCTGTATACTCCTTGGTGACAATCACGTGTCTAAATCCTAGCTTCAAATTTAAAATCGGCCAAAACACAGGGAAAACTGTCGCAGCAGCCCAAAGAAAAAAAACCAAACTGGGTCAGGTTGAGCTCCTCAAGCAATCTCAGCCTCCTGACCCCAACCATTCTCACACCAAAAATCCAACAGCGACACCACGCTCCCTAATCCTCCCTCGCCCCAGCTCAGATCGGTGCTGCAGACGCTACAAAAAACAGAGCAAAAGTTTTCTAAGCAATTTGTTTTTAATCTGTCTCTCAAGAAAGAAGAAAAAAACCTTCAAAGGGCACAAAAATATCCCCCGTAGCATGTGAAAGAGTTATTTTCATCCACTCTTTCATAATTTAAGAGTCGGCGACGGAGTTGGATGAGGTTTTCAAAACTATTTGCGTGGGGGTTGTTATTTAGTGTGGGAGGACTCTGCCTGGGGAGTGGCTCAGAAAAACCCCGGCAAATACCAGCAGTTCCCCGGGCGAGACCTCCTCCGAGCTCACGGGTTGGGGCAGGAGTGTTCATCCCGGCTGGGAACGGCAGACGGAGGCTAACCATCCCCAGGTCAGAAGCGAGACCAAGACCCTGGCGCCGTGCAACCCGTAACCCACTGCTACCGCTCAGTGTGGTCCCACCGGGGACACGGAGTCCCCGGATACAGCCTGGCACCCAAAAACAAATCAGAAAGGAGCGTGGCCTAAGCTGGCGGCAGCATGCCATTCTGTAACTGTTTGGGGACATCGGCTCACGCCTCAGTGGCACTTTACCCCTTGCACACGCTGCGAGAGACCGTGCTGAAGGCGCTGGGCGCCCAGCCCTGCATCGCTTGGCACCGCAGGGGCTTTGCTCTCCTACCCAGCGGTCCCGGGCAGCCCCAGCTCCCCCGAGACACCCTGTGAGAGCATCTCTCCCTCCGACTGAAGCGACCGAGCCCACAGGACGGGGTAGAGACGTATCTTTCCAGCGAGTCCTCTCCCTGTTCACCATTCCCTGAATTTTGTGGCTTTTGTACGAAAGAGAGGGGATAAACCTGCGGGTGCAAACGCCTTTCGGCAGGGCCGGGCACTCACCGATGGGTGATGCTCTTCAGCAGACCCCAGAAGACCGGCTGGGGAAGCGGTCCCCGACCTCCCGCTTTCTTCCCTTTCCCCCCACTCTCTGCCTTTATGTGCTTCGCCTTCAGCCCGTGCACGAAGACAGCTTCCAGGGCGCTGCAGAGGGTGTTGGCGTTCCCATCGTCGCTGGTTACAACAGCATCCGAGGTCACGTACTGCTTCTGCAGCGCCTTGATGGCGTTCACCAGCTGCTTCTTGATCAGCTGCAAGACAGGAGGTACACGTTCGGATTATAAAAAAGGAAGTATTAGGAAAGATTTCATCTGAAACCGCTCAAAAAACTACAAGAGCGAAGCACGACGCGACTCCTGCTTCCTCCCCAGGCTTCCCAGCGGCTGTTAGGGAGCACCTACAGCCGAACCGGTCAAGCTGGCGACTCATGCTCTTGGCAGCACAGTTCATCTGTTTTTTTCTTTTTTTAAAAATGAGTAACTTGTGCAATTTTAGCTGGCGTTTCGGGGGCCCAGCAGGTTGCTGGGGTTGCCTTTAGAGCGTGTGGCGCTTCCTCTGCAGACACCAAATCGCTTAAGAGGAGGGAGGAGAAAAAGAAACCGGCTTCTTCGCAGGCGCTCGCTCGNGATGCTTTCGGGAAGGACAGCTGGGGTTTAGCTGCTGCCTTTGGAGCGCCTCGGTGGGCTTTGAATCGGGAACACGGGGATTTTACCTTCCAGCAGCTTTGCCTCCCTCTTTCTCACACCAGTCGAAAAGAAGCAAGTTCAGTGAATTTAACAATTTTACGCTGATGGAGAGGATTTTTTTTTTTTTTTTTTTTCTANTGTGCTTCGCCTTCAGCCCGTGCACGAAGACAGCTTCCAGGGCGCTGCAGAGGGTGTTGGCGTTCCCATCGTCGCTGGTTACAACAGCATCCGAGGTCACGTACTGCTTCTGCAGCGCCTTGATGGCGTTCACCAGCTGCTTCTTGATCAGCTGCAAGACAGGAGGAACACGTTCGGATTATAAAAAAGGAAGTATTAGGAAAGATTTCATCTGAAACCGCTCAAAAAACTACAAGAGCGAAGCACGACGCGACTCCTGCTTCCTCCCCAGGCTTCCCAGCGGCTGTTAGGGAGCACCTACAGCCGAACCGGTCAAGCTGGCGACTCATGCTCTTGGCAGCACAGTTCATCTGTTTTTTTCTTTTTTTAAAAATGAGTAACTTGTGCAATTTTAGCTGGCGTTTCGGGGGCCCAGCAGGTTGCTGGGGTTGCCTTTAGAGCGTGTGGCGCTTCCTCTGCAGACACCAAATCGCTTAAGAGGAGGGAGGAGAAAAAGAAACCGGCTTCTTCGCAGGCGCTCGCTCGGGGGAAACGCAGAGCTTAAATAAGCATGGGTGAGAAAGGCGAAACTCAAAGGAGGTAACCCATAATAAGGGCTGCGATACCACTTGAACTCATGCAGAGCAGCCCCAGCAGCACGGGACAACGCTAACGAGTCCCGCCAGCAGAAATCAAAGCCATCGATCTCGCCGGCGGTCTCAGCAGCTCGTCTGTGTTGATTAACCCATGGGCGCTGCTGGGGATGGGCCCCCTACTCCCCGTCCCCCCCCCCNTTTTTTTTTTTTTTTTCCTAACGCAGCTGAGCCCGGATGTCTCAATCAACCTTATTTAAAACGAAAGTTGTACTCCCCAGCAAGGCATCTGCCAAACACTGCAAATTCAGCCGGCACCCCCATCAAACAATTCGCGTTTCGGCACCAATCACGCAGCATTCAAGGCAAACGCTCAACGGCACCAGCCGCTGCGACCGGGGCAGGGCAGATTTTGCCTCGAGCCTGGGTTGGCTGCATCAACCCACATGAAATTTCCAGCCTGGGTTATTTTTTTTCAACATTTAAATAAGATTTCCAGCAGCTGTAGTTCAAGGACAACGGCCAGGGGAACACGTACCTTATCCCTGCCCGTATCAGGGGACGCCCCTTGCAGCAGGAGCTGCTTTCCGGCTGCCCCGGGGATCTGCTAGCACAAGCAACCCGCCTGCAAGCGGCAACCGTGGGCTAACAGGATTAAAGAGCGCAAATGATTTTATCTGTCATGCATGAATTAATTCTGCTGCGGGATGAATTCTACGCCCGGTTTGAACTTTGCTCATTAAACACGTTTAGAATCCCAAAGGTGGGTAAAGGAACCCCGAATATACAGAGCAGCAAAGCTCCTTCACCCAGTTACCAGGGCTGAGCGCCTTCCCCTGCCCCACGCTGGATCTTGCCACGAGCGGCAAAGCCCAAGGTAGAGTCTGGTGTGATTTAACTCACGGCCACCCTATTTTAACCCCCCCTGACCAGACAAACCATCAAGGATTCTCTCTGCCGGAAAGCCCGAGTCACCCCTTCACCTGTATAAACCACCCAAATCCCAGCTGGCAGCACCGACAAGTCCTACCACGTCCCCGCCGGTAGCTGGAGTTACACTGGGGAGTAACTGGGGCTATTTGGGGAGCATTGGGGTGTCTCGCTCACCTGTATGGCTTCCTTAGGGTCACCGGTGTGGCTCGAATGCATCTCAGCTGCTGCCGCTCCCCGCGCCGGGCGCTGCCTTCACATGTCACCTTTGGGAGAAGGAGGAGGAGCAGGTCTGAGCACCCATCTGGTTTACGGCGAACTCACCTGCCACGCGAAGGGCACCCGGCGTCACGCAAGAGGCACGGATCGTGCACCGAGGCATTTTGCAAGCGCTCACGGCCAGACTGCTGCCGGATTCAAGCTGGGACCGACCCACGACCGCATCGAAACACGCCACGCTTCCTGGGGACCAAGAGAGTTTCAGGCAAAACAGAGCACGGCCAAGAGACCGAGAGGGAGTAATTAACACTTGCAAGAGGGAGTAATTAAGCCTTGCAAGCTGCGGACAGGCAGCCCTAAACCTGGGTGAGATGCCGGGCCGGTCAAGCCAGCAGTGATGCACGCAGGGCTGCTCCCCTTCTGTTTCTACATCACCTGCAATGCCCAGGCACCAGCAAAGGCATCAAAATAGGCATTTACCGAGCGAGCCCTAACGACGGCACCCAAAAACCACGTAAATGGCATTAAGGTGGCCCAGACAGAGGTGTGTCACCCCCCAGCAGGCCTCGGGCAGAGGTGACAGCAGCTCATCCCTCCGGTACTCGTCGGAGGAGCGATGCTGCTGCTGCCGAACCCAGCTGGGATGAACCTTCTCACCCCATCGGCACAGAGCTGCCTGGGAAGCCGGGAAGGAAGGATGAGGGTTCTCCATCAGGTTTCCAGTTGCTCCGTTCAGAGGCAGACGCCGGACAGCCCAGGATCTCCCTGCCCCTGGGGTCGCATACGGCACGGCTGCTCTGCCGCAGCTGGCTTTGGTGGGAGACGGAGAAAAATCGGTGCCCTCCCGCTACGGGAAACCCTGGCAAAACCAGAGCCGAGCAGGCAGCGGCAGCCTCGCCGGGGTCATCTGCAGGGTGTCTGCGGACAACAAGGGACCTTTGACTTCTGACTTTTGGCCTCCTGCCCTGTTCTTCAGAGCTGTCTGCCGAAACCAAGCCGTGCCTGGAGCAAAGCACGTGGCTGTCAGCGAGACGCCCATCGCACGGCTGCGTCCCTGCTCAAACACAGCGTGTCTCGGTGCTGGAAAGAGTCTGAGAGATGCTCCAGCACCAGCTACCGCCATAAAGCTTTCCAAGGATGTACGAGGTTGGAGAAGAGATTTCTTCTCTTGAGTTGGAAGCACTCACGGTGGGCTTTGCCATCCAAGCAGAGAAGGACAGAGCCCAGCAGTTGACAGCAGGGTTTGGGCACGGCCCTGGCAGATAAGGGGCTTTGCATGGCATCGATACTTCCGATTTTATTTCCAAGCCAACATAAAAACCCCACAGCTTTCCCCAAGCAGAGCTCACAGCTTCAACCCGTCCCTCTCCCTGCACCGTGGGCCCTCAGACCAGGGCAGAAACGTGGTTTGCAGACCAGCTTCTACATGGTCACTGCCAGTTCTGAAGGCAGCGGTGGCCCAAATCCAGAGCAGCCTAAACCTGGAGCAGCCCAAATTCAGAGCATCCCAGAGCTGGAGCACCCTGAATCCAGAGCATCCCAGAGCTGGAGCAGCCCGAATCCAGCGCAGCCCAGACCCGGAGCAGCCCAAAGCTGGAGCATCCCAGAGCTGGAGCAGCCCGAATGCGGCGCAGCCCAGAGCTGGAGCAACCCGAATGCGGCGCAGCCCAGCGCTTGAGCAACCCGAATGCGGCGCAGCCCAGCGCTGGAGCAGCCCGAATGCGGCGCAGCCCAGAGCTGGAGCAGCCCGAATGCGGCGCAGCCCAGAGCTGGAGCAGCCCGAATGCGGCGCAGCCCAGAGCTGGAGCAGCCCGAATGCGGCGCAGCCCAGAGCTGGAGCAGCCCGAATGCGGCGCAGCCCAGAGCTGGAGCAGCCCGAATGCGGCGCAGCCCAGAGCTGGAGCAGCCCGAATGCGGCGCAGCCCAGAGCTGGAGCAGCCCGAATGCGGCGCAGCCCAGAGCTGGAGCAGCCCGAATGCGGCGCAGCCCAGAGCTGGAGCAGCCCGAATGCGGCGCAGCCCAGAGCTGGAGCAGCCCGAATGCGGCGCAGCCCAGAGCTGGAGCAGCCCGAATGCGGCGCAGCCCAGAGCTGGAGCAGCCCGAATGCGGCGCAGCCCAGAGCTGGAGCAGCCCATGCACATACTGCACCAGCTGGTCCTGCTCGGAGCAGCAGTTCAAGGGCTCTTTGAGGACAAACCCAGGATCGATCCTCAGCGTTTCCAGAGTTCACGGACAATTTCATAGAAAAGGAAACCGTTTTCGCCACCACTTGTCATAAGATTTCCTCTCTTCGGGTTGCAACACAGAAACGGGGGAGCGCAGTGATTACAGGAACGTTAACCTCTGGCTCAGGCTCGAGGCGTTGCTGGGGGTTTTTGAGGGGAGGAGCGAGGGGACACCTAAGTGACAGCAGCGGTGGACAAGGACCACAGAGAGCTGTCCCCATCTCTGCCCTCCGCACCGGGAGGTTCAGCCAGCGTCAGGATCCTCAGGGCCGGGCAGCCTCTGCCCCTTCCCCCGCCGCCTCCCGCAAACACCCTGCAAACAAGTGCCAAATCCCACCCACGAAAAATTCAAGGTGCGAGAGCTGGGGGCAGAGACCCAAGGGTGGGAGAAGGAAACCGTGGGTGCTAGGTGGCATTTCTCCTGCCCGGAGAGGCAGCGTGGGTGTTTTCAGCTCCAGGACTGTCACCCGCTCTCTGTGCTCCCGGTGTCAGCCACCCCGGTCGTAGGGCAGGGGGTGACAGCGGTGTCTTTGCAAAGACCTCATCCAGATTTTACTAAGCCAGCGGTATTCCCCCAAAATATACGCCGCTTCGCCGGCATCACCTCTCCCAGCGTCTGCAGGAGCCAAAGCACCAAGGAGGACACCTTCACCATGGGACTCTCCACTCCCACCACGACCAGTCCAACCAGTTTGTCCCAGCGCCGCAAATCCACACGGCACCGCTTCTGTAGGGACAGCATTTTCCTGAATAACGAGTGCAACGAACCAGCTCCAAGGTGGATTTCACCTAACGCAAGTCTTCGGTGAAACATGGGGAAATCGGACCGGCAGCCCTGGCGCTGGGCTAGCCGGCTCCAAGACGGAACTGGAGGGCACTGGAGCACTACCAGGCAGATCCTGGAAAGTCATGGCTGTTCCTTGTGATCTTGAAAGGATAAGAGATGGGATGGATGCGCAAGCGCAGAGACAAGCAGAAAAAAACCCACATGGTTTCCCAGCAGTCACCACCCCGGAGGCAACGCCGGCAGAGCACAACAGCTCGAGTGAAACAAAGAAAATAAAACAAGTGAGAAATAAAAACAGCCAGCGAGCTGGCGCGGTTAAACCTACCGAGGAAGAGAGTCGCCGGTGTGAGAGCAGAGCTGTTTATTTACCAAACTGCTGCAAAACAGCCAAATTCTTTGGGAATGGCTTGTTCGAATCAAGCCTTGTGCCAGGAGAGGCAGAGACCCCGTCCCAGAGCTCGGCTCTTCGGTCTCCCAACAAGCGACGCTCTCCAAGTTATAAATAAACAGCAGGTCACCGCTCGTGCTTTGCAAACGGAAAACAACAGCCCACAACGACGGCGTGAACCGGTGACTCAAGGCCTGGACGCGGAGCCAGTCATTTTCCAAGCACGAGTGCCGCACCAGTCACCCTCCGCCCCGGGGAAATGAGGGCTTTGACGGGACCGTGGGTCCAAGGGCCGATGTCGGGACAGCCCTCTCCTCCTACACAGCTTCTGCCTTCCCCCCCTGCGCACCCAGCCGCACTTAAAATACAAGCCGATGCCAAGCAGAGGCAGCCCCGGAGCAGGAAAGGCAGCTGGCCCAGCCAGGGGTTTGGCTTGTTGCAGGATAAAACCCCTTGGAAATAATTCAGGAAGGGTTAGGGCAGGGTGAGAGCCCAGCCCCGGCTCGCAGCAGCAGCAGGACCCTCGTGGTCCGACTTCAGCTCCTTCTCTGCGCCCAGCCCGGCATTATTCAGCACCACCGCGATCCCCACGGGCATCGCGTAAGGGACGGGGACCAACACGCCACCCTCTTCCCCATGGAAAACATCCTCCTTGCGGTTGACAAACCTGACGGGGTCGGAGAAGAGTCGCCGCTGCGGAACCCCTCCAACTTCTGCCCCCGCGGCACCCAGCAGGACGCCGGGGGAGGCAAAGCAGCCGCTGAGCTGCCAGCGCAGCCCTCGCCGGCGAGATTGTGTTTTCTCAAACGCTCAAAACTGAGAATTTCTTTCAGCCTGTTGCCTCCTCCTGTACCAGGCTGCGACTTGCCGGAGCCGCAGGTAAAGCCGGGGTTGATTTTCCCCAGCGTCGCAGCCGGCAGAGCCACCGTGCAAGGGCGAAGCGGGTTGTGAAACCCCCAGCGCGTTGCGGCAAGACGTTCCCCGTATTTATACTCCTGATTTTTGTGTCGTTTCGGATTCCCAGCACTGGAGTTTGCCGGTTGATTCGGTGGCCATCCGCCACGGCGGGCAGCTCGCATCCCTTGACGGGGAGAACCGGGGCTTGCTGGAAGTAAGGCAACAAGAAACGTTAAAGAACTGCCCAGAGCTCATGCGCAACCGCTCGTTTTAAGCGAGAAAAATGTCATTTAGAGAGAATATAACGCACAATAAACCAGAGAAAGGTGTAAAGATGCCGCAGGTGCTGGGATCTCCGCAGGGCTGAGCTCTACGGGGAGGAAGCAGGCCGAGGGCTTCGGGGTGTCAGCGCCGGAGGGGGCGGATCGAGGACCAG
>VYXH01002817.1:0-10120 GCA_013397275.1 Burhinus bistriatus | reverse complement strand
TTTTTAGGGCAGACAGGGTCTATAACATTGTTGAACAAAAAATGAAATAAATGTCAAAATCATATTTCCTAGGATGGGAACATCCCTGTCCCAACTGATTCATTGATTAATCCATGTATGAAACCCAGAGAACTATGCTCATCTTCTAAAACATGTAAACGTATACAGTTTGTGTAAGCATACATTTGATAGGNCATGTAAACGTATACAGTTTGTGTAAGCATACATTTGATAGGAAATCTATGATAAACACTCATATTTTATTATTTTCTGTTTTTTCTTAATATCACTTCTGTTACAATATGCATACAAGAAATACATACCTCTCCATTCTCCCTCTGTAATTTTGACTTTATGGATAAGCAATAGTTGACATCACTGGTTTTTCTTATTTCTTTAAAGAAAAGGGAAAATAGGGAACATCTGTGAAAAATGTGAAACAATTTTGCATATGCAGACTTGAAATACTTAGTTGCAGCAGTAGAGCAAATAAGGAACAAAAAGTTACAGATATGAAAAGCATCAAAGAGTTTACAATACAACAGTCTAAAATTAAGAAGCCCCTATATCTCAGAAGACTCATATTTTTAACTGTGAAATGAAACTCAGCTGGTCCATCCAGATTTGTTTTTCCCAATCTGTGATTTACAATTTAGTGTCATTCATTAATTTTGTATACTTTATGAAAGAATGAAAAATCAAAACCCCTCAGCAAAAGTAAATCAGATCATCTTCTGTACAAAACATAGGTTTTTGTTCTACTTTAAATGACAGGCTTTATTTCTTTTTAAATTACAGAAATATTTGCAAGTAAAATTTATCTTAAACTTCTGACTATAATGGCCAGTTTTTGTTTGGGTGTCACTGCGCCGACTTCTGCAAAATTATTCTTGATCTACATCAGTATAAATGAGATCAGAGACTAAAGATCGTATCCGTTTTCCAGTGGAATTCAAAGTAATTCTGAGTTATGCAAAAAAAGCCCTAAAGCATCGTAATAATAATAAAAAGACTGCAAAGTCAAGTGTTCCTATCTGAAGAACTGCCAGATTTAAGACTGCTCCATGCAGTTTCTCCTGCAGCCTGAAATCATCAGGGAATTTGGCTGCTAAAATCTAGAAAGTCTCTATGGAGCATGCACAAATCTTGATCATATATTGTATAAATGTGCCTGTATGTCTGAAAAGCATGTCCTTTCATGTATCAAATACTTTTTGAAAGTATGGAAATAATTTCAAATGAGAGGTTCCCAAAATCACTGGGAAAAAATATGGATTTTTTTTAATAGTCTAATTTAGTGAAACAGCTGAACCATTTTGTTTGAAATTTCCTGAAATAATCCACCAGAGGCAATGGTAGTTATAGACTGTTTCATCCCCAATGGTGAAGATTTAGTGAAGTTTTAAGCAAGTGAGCATGAAAACTTATAATTGGGAAGTATTAAGCACCTCTAACTGTATTCAAGGAGAATTGCTTTAGAACAGACTGCAAGATGTTAAAAGAATAAAATACATTCTGTTTACACAATCGTGTTGATCCCCAAAAGAAATATTTTAATTTCTTCTATTCTGAAATGTAGGCCAATTTACTACAGCAAGACTNAAGGCTGCATTCAGAGCTGGGTGTTAACAGCCTGTTATGCCAAATACCTGCACCTGATTTTGCCTAGTCACATAAAGGTTGTTTGAATTATCTTCTAATCAGTGGATAACCTTTCTTGTGCCTGATTCAGGAATAAAAAAAAATTCCTCCCACTTAACAAAAATGTTAGGTATGGATATGAATGTGGAAAGTCTATCCCAAATTTTCTTAGAAAATGTAGGGATTAGGCTGAGGGGGGTGTGCGTTGTTGGTTTGGTTTGGTTTCTTTTTTTGCTTTCCAACCAAATGCTTAGTAACAACAAACAAGGAGCAGAACGTTTTTATGTAGTATCTGCAGAAGCTAATTTTGCATAAATTGCTGAACTGCATATGAAAGTAAGAATATTTTGTTTTCTACTGATCTGGGCTGAATTGAAACTTATGCTGTAGAGCAGAAAGGCTGCCAATTAAGATAATCACAGATAAAGAGACAAATAAGATAACTGAAACAAGGACTTGATCTATCATAATTCTGAACACTTTGGTCCCACATCAGGGAAGTGCGGGAACTCACATGTAATTTTAAGCATACTGCTGCAATCTCAAAGCCTTTGACCACAGTGCTTCCAGTGAAATGTTGAAGAGTTAACATTAAGTGAGCAGTAAATTCAGTTAACGTTACCCTTTGTATTACAGGGGTTCTTAGCAGCCTGTACGAAGACGGGGCCCCGGCGCTGCTGCCCCTTTGTCGCAGAGGCGTGCCATGCTGCCTTTGCAGACCAGCGGCTGCACTGCCACACAGGGACAGGCGCGTGGGGCTTTCCCAGCGTGGGAAACAGCCTTTCTGCCACATTCGCATACATCTACCAAGCCTGATGCTATCCCACACCTTTGCCTACTTCCACTGCTGCGCTGTCCCACGCGGTAATCCCAATGATCTGTGCTCAGTTCAACACACATCTGTTGCGAGCAGGCAATTGCTGCAGGAGGCTGACACCACTCTCTGCCCTGAGCTCTGCACTCCAGTGGGCACAGCAGCCTGTTCCATCAGCTCAGCCTGTGTCTGCTCGGCTACGCGCACGGCACAGGGATATGTTTCAGAGCCACAGCATCGTGCGAGTAAAACGGGGCTCCTCCAGCCCGCTGCCAACATTCACTCCTTCTCCCACTTTTGCCTATCAGCAGGACAGGCTGTCAACTACGCCTCCAGGACAGCTGCATCGAACCCTCTCCACCAACACCAGCCTTGCCTCTATTTGCACGCTCCACCTTGCTGTCATCATTTCAGTGTCACTCTCACCATGCTGGATGGCTCTGGGAATATATATGACACAGGCCCATTCCATTCCCAGGTTTGGGAGTGTAACTTATTGCTATAGAGTCTAATGAGCTGGAATAACAGAGGCCACCACTTGGCTCTATATATACCTAACACCATATACATGGATGGGAGAAAGGAAATCCATGTGCTGGAACTTATTGCTGTATGAAAAAGTAGGAAAAACAACAATATGTGCTGTACAGAATACACAATTACCAAGATATACATATATGGGAAAAAGGACTGCTCAATTACAGGTTTTATAGATTTTAATTACATTTTTATGCCCATTGTCATTCTTTTTTGGCAGCTGGATAATATGATTTTCACTGCCAATTTTTTGCTTTCCTTTTCTATTTGGCAGCCATAAGGGTTTGTTTTTTTCCTGCCATCAGTCTAATGAAACTTGAAATTAAGATACTGGTTTGGTTTGCTTTCTTCAACGTGCAGTTTCTAACACACTACACCCAGGAGCACCTCCCCTCTTAAGCAGAGGACCTAGTGCCTGGACCCAGTGGAAGGATACAGCAAACCACTCTGCCAAACTGGTTCTCTCTGTCTCTGCTGCAGTCTAACGAGGTCCAACAAAAGGATGTTTCTGTTAATATGTGTGTAAAACACAAATCACTGGGATACTAGACTACAGCAGTTCTACAAGTTTATGGCAGCCAACACATATCACTCTGAACATATATTCATTAGCAAAATGCTTGCTGCTGTAATAGTTCTCACAGGACTCATGATCCACTCATATTAATGGGACTTCAGTCTACTCATTGATGTTATACTCTAACTGCTCCTTAGGAGCATTATTTTTCCCCAGTTGTGTCAATGTTATGAGAAAATAGTTACAGACATATTTTGCTGGAACTGTTATTACCTGCCTCTAAAATTTTCAGTGATATTTTCACAATTTCAGCAATGTATATACAACTTTGAGACATTACTGTCTCAACACTATTCCTATTAAGTTCTTCAGTATGCCTTTGTGAGCATATTTTTAGCTTTCACTCATAATTATGAAACTTTGAAACACCTTCCATTATTGAAAGTTGTCATGTCATATTACAGTTCCCATAGGTATGATTTAATGCCCAGCTGTTTGTAATCTTTTGATGCTTTACGAAGCGATTCAGCAATAGCTGCACACTGTTATCAGTGCCAAAGCGGTGATGCTGCATACATAACAACAGTGCAGGAAGCCAGAGTATATGCAGTACCCAAAGCTCTTCTTACAGTATCTAAAATTTACTTGTGGTGGTATCACTTTTAGCTGAATGAACATCACTTGTATAATAACTCGATCTCTTCTATTTTCATATATTTATTGCATGCATTAGCAATTTATCTGATTATTAACTCTGACAGCCTTCTCTCACATTTCTAAATTTGATCCACTGTGTATTAATCTTCACAGTATCTTAATCTCCAGAGGATACAACTTTGGTATAGCTACACGCTAATGGACTTAAACCTTGATCAGTAAAGATTTATCCTGTGAGAAATTTAATTTGATGAGCCCATGTTGCTCTGAACTCTATCAACTAGTGGCAACACTTGAAGATCATCTTCCAGTTGAGGAGGAGGAGATCAGCACAGAGCTTCCTAGACTTGACACCATCGAACCCTGACATGTCCCTGAAATATCCCTGAAAATACATGCCAGAGAAGAGAGCCACAGTCAGCAGTAACGCCAAGTTAGAGATTTGGGACAAAGAGAGGAGACAAAGAATCTGGCCCACAAAGTCAAAACAAGTATTTTTAGGATTAAAGTTGTAAAATGGCAAAGAGTCATTATCATTCCTAACACACTGAAGACCTCTTCATCACAAAGCAAACACAGATCCTGCAAAAGCTTGAGATATGAATGAAATCAGCTCTTCCAAAGCCTTGATCAGTAAACATGTGCAGCTGGTTTACGCCCCCCTTTCCAAGTTAGCTACGGTGTAAAATGTTTATATTCTATCTGGCTTTAAAATATAGGAGGTGATGGCAGAGAATATTCATTAGGTTTTAGAGCCACCAAAGTCACTCAGGCTTGTAGGCCATCAGGGCATGCTGCAAACAGCATCCGTAAGGAAAGTTTGAGGTCTGTCAGATAGAATTTTGCCGGGAGATGAGATCTCATGTGCTGTGGGAGTAACTGCTGGTTCGGTGCTCCAGCTTCCCATTTAGTTAGGGGTTCCCAGAGAACAAGTTTTGTGCCTTCGTCATAGCTTAATCCCTGAAATGAATAAATCCATTACTGACATTTAATAAAGCAAACTGTTGATAACATATGATGCAGATTTTTTTTAAGTATTTGTCCTCCTTTCATTGTCAGGTCAACGTTGTAATCGGTGCATTAATTTGTAACTGGTATGACCGTGTATTTTATGAATCTCAGTTTTTCCCCTTACTACATGTTGAATAGATTATTATCAGTAGCGTTTTCCCTCCAGTTTTTACTGGTAAAAAATATCTTTCATAAAGGTTGTTAGCATTCTTTCACATAATCCATTGCATTTAGCATCACTGCTGATGCTGAGTTCTGTCTATATCTGCTTCAAACACTCTGGTGTTTTGAACAGACAGTCTACTGCTTATCAGTGAAGAAGATCAAAGCCTCACTTCTTTAGACATTCTAAAAGAAACAAGAAATATTTCTTTTAGAAATATTACAGAGATGTTACAGATAATGATCAAAAAAGGCCAGAGGGTTTCATATCATTCGCAGTACTTACACTATTAAATACTCCCAGGTGCAAAATACACAATGTGGTGGAATCCAACGTGTACCTTTACTTGCACAGTGCCTGTCTGCCCTCACCCTCGCTTCCTATTCCTGCTTCTGCTAACCTCTGTGCCACCTGAAGTATCTGTGCAGTCTCTTTGTGAAGGGAAGTGAGGAAATAAGCTAGCTGAAAACCTGCTTTTTCTCTTGCCTGGCTGACTTTCATGAATAATTCCCCTTGTCCAGATTGACCACATGGTTNTGGTGTTTTGAACAGACAGTCTACTGCTTATCAGTGAAGAAGATCAAAGCCTCACTTCTTTAGACATTCTAAAAGAAACAAGAAATATTTCTTTTAGAAATATGACAGAGATGTTAAGGATAAAGACCAAAAAAGGCCAGAGGGTATCATATCATTTATGATACTTACACTGTTAAATACTCCCAGGTCCAAAATACACGATGTGGTGCAATCCAACAGTACCACCATGTACCTCTACTTGCACAGCACCTGTCTGCCCTCATCCCCACTTCCCTCTCCTGCTTCGGCTGACCTCTGTGCCACCTGAAGTATCTGTGCAGTCTCTTTGTGAAGGGAAGTGAGGAAATAAGCTAGCTGAAAACCTGCTTTTTCTCTTGCCTGGCTGACTTTCATGAATAATTCCCCTTGTCCAGATTGACCACATGGTTACACAAATGCTTTTGCCAACCCAGCTCATAGTATGAAAGGGAGACAGGACTGAGCAGCTGCGAACAGCTTTGTCAGCTTTTGTTACCAAAGACATAGCCATACACGAACCCTTGGCTCCGAATGACCCCAAGAAGCATGAATGAACTGTCCACAGGCTTAGCTTGAAAAACAGGAGTAGTCTCATTAAGGTCTAACGCTTTGCTGGCCCTGTGCCAGACTTCTCAGTCTCTTGAAAGATCAAGCCTTATCTACCATGCCAAAGAAGAGTTGGGCGCTTTCACGCTCCTATCACTGCTGGCCCCAGACACGAAAAGTACCACAAGCTCCGGTCTCTGTAAACTTGTGAACCAGCTTTTCTCACCCTGACCCAGCTGAATAAATGTCGCCTGAAAAGGAGAAGTGACTGTGAAAATAATCTAACTAATGGAAAATGATTAGCACAAGGATGCACCTGGAAGACATCAACACCCCTTTCAGATATGCTCATCTGAATATAGCAAATTGCGGTAACATGCATACAAGAATGGTGCACTGTACCTGGGTAATCCTCAGAGACGTGCACTGAATAGGATACACTGCAAAAAGAAAAAAAAAGTATAGAATTAATAACAACAAAATTAACTGCTGGCATAACATTTTTTTCCTGCTCCTGTATTATTTTATGTTTATTTATAGGCTCCTGACAGTTTTCAGGACACAAGGTAACAGCTATTTTGATGGCTTTTGAAGTGCTCAGCTAAAAAAAAAAAAACCACAACATATGCCCATTTTGAAAGCTTACTTTGCTAAATTGGCACATCCCAACTTCAACCTTCTTAAAAAGAATATCAAGACTGCATTATACTCACTTTAGAGTAACACTTCACAAGATCTGTACTTAAGCTTAAAAAAAAAAAAAGTTGTTCTTTGAAAACCACAACTAGAAAAGCCCAGTCTTCCTTGCATCTGGTTTCTGGTTTTTGACTCAAGACTCAGTAGGAAGCCTTTCTCACTGGCTGGGGCACTTCTGTATGTTCCTGCTAGTCTCAGCAAAGGCTCTGGATGGCTGAGGCCCCTTCCTCTCATAAACCCCCCATATTTATAACAGTTGTGGCAATTTCATTCAACACCTGTACCTCCTTGTCAAGCTGAGTTCGAACCAAATTTGAAAGAGCCATGGTCACACTACAGGGCAGCTTCACTACATGGATTACCTGAATCTGTTTCATCAGAAAACAGTCATACAAACACACTGTCCTGGTCCTCCAGCTCAGCCCACGTGTGCTTTCCCTACCACCCAGTGAGATCTTCACTAAATTCACTGCTGAGAGAAGGGCAAATGGGCGTGATGGGCTCAGTTATCTAACGACCCACCAAGTCCTGTTCTTTTTTTTAAGGTTAACATGCGTCTTCATTTTGCATTTAAAACGTTCAACTCTGCAGCACGCTGAAAGCTTTCTGTTGTATAATTCATGTTCTTTCCACTTCTAAATCCTATAAACTGTATGTGTCAGCTTACATATTTAAATAATACATGGCATGTGTTCATGTCTGTAGTGAGTTAAACAGACAGAAAGGTCCACTGAATCAATTTTCAGCGATGTACAATACATACCAAAATTTATTAAGAGGACTGTGCCATCCTGCCTTTGTTGCAGTGAGTTAAGCAGACAGACAAAGGCAGGATGGCACAGTCCTCTCAAAAAATTTTGCAATGTATTGCTCGTCACTGAAAATTGATTCAGTGGATCTTTCTAAATTACATGAATACAAATTCCATGTAGACTAGAAAATAAAATCATGGATGATTTTTTTTCTTTTTGTCTCTCAAGGACTTCCATTAAATGAGCTCCACTTTCACAATCCAGTGACTGTAGGACTCAATACGAAAAAGGAGGTTCCTCACACTTTCTGCCATAAGTCCATCTATTACCGCACAGCTCTGTCACCTGTTTTTGTACATCATCTATTCTAGCATAATTCATTTTATGTACTGTTTGACTAAGAGGCAAAGATTCCTATTTCTTCAACAGCTGCAAACGTTCACATAAATTGAAGCAGAAAGTGTTTATTACAGCTGACAACAGACTTAGCCATACAACTCTTGATAGCCTCAGTCAAGCCAGAATTAAATCCCATCACTGTGTAAATTCATCATTTTGTGATTTTTTTTTTCTCTTTTAATTATTTTTCAGACATTTCAAATAGGCAACATCTGTATCCCCTCATCTTGGAGCATTTTCCCTAAAGACTTGGGTATTTAAATCTAATTAATCTGTCATGGCATAAAATATAACCATTTTAAATAGGGAAATATTCCAAAATAAGGAACTGTTATATCTCAGTGCAGTCATGCATGGAGAATTTTGCCCTGTGGGGAAAAAAAACCCCAAAACCAAGCAACCCATACCAAAAAAAACCCCCCAAGTTAACTAAGGGCCTGTTCTTACCAAAACCCATTGTCTAGACGTTGCGTTTGTAACCATAACTTCTTCCTTCTACTACTGAAAGAGGTACTTCAGTCTTACTCTTTTAGTCTGGCTGCTTGCACACCTCTTTGCTGACTCCAGAATTGCTGTATATTGTTTGACTATTGCTATATAGGATTATCTTTAAGTGTGGACTTATAATCTAAGAAAAGAGAAATCTTTCTAGAACTTACTCCATATTCTAATTAAAAAAAAATCTCAATCCAATTTAAAAACTACAGTAAAGTAAGGAAATTCCATGTACGTATTAAAAAAAAGTTCTTCATAGTGAGATCAAGAACAGGGGCTGAAGAAGTTACAGAATTTCCATCAGTGCAGACAGTCAAAACTTAACTGGATACAGCTCTCAGCAACCTAATCTAACTTTGAAGCTGGACACGACTTTGGCATTAACTTCTGCTTTGAGTGGGAGGTGGACCAGGTAGTCTGCACAGGTCATCCCCCCACATAATTACTCTATGTGCCTATGTGCACAAACCCTATGAAAGTATGTTTCTCTTCCTTCTTCTTCATCAAGTGGTATCTGTGGCAGCAGCAGCTGTGGCAACGTTACGTGGAAACTACTGAGAAAATACATACTGTGGGTCTTGTGAGATGGAACTAAAATGAAGAGGTTCATGAAGATGCAGGTTAGAAATAGTCTCAAATCAGATTCAGTAATGACTGTAAGCAAATTCAGGGCCTGACCCAGAGCCCATTGAATCCAGCAGTGGTCACATTACTAACAAGAATATTATTAGAGAGAAGAAAGGAAAGGTAAAAATCAGGTGAAGAAATATTATTCTTTGATCGCAGTAATAAAAAGTCACCTTACAGAAAAAAATTTGCCACAAGAATCTGATGTCATCTCCATCTGAAAAGCATTAATAGAAAATCTATCTGCCAAACCAAAATTAAATGGTAGTATGTTGGAAATAGTAATGGAATCTGATGAGCCTGAGCTGTCACTTCAGAGGAAAGCATTTAAAGGAGATGTTAACCAAAGTTTAAAGAACAAAATGCCTGAAAATGGGATATTTACTTCCAATTAGAATAAACTAGTAGTTTTTATTAGAAACAGTACTGACTCCCTTTAGGAACTGAACAAACTTAGTTTGGTCCTTGACTCACCTGAATTATTAGTTTATTGTGCTGTGTGTGTTTAATCTGAAACTCTACACTATTAGTTCCACCATCCCCACCCTTAACCCCTCCCCCCCAAAAAAAGGGAACATCTAATTGTTGTCTTTCTGTTTAAATTCACATTTTCAGCACCTGTTGGGATCTCTGTGCTGCCTCTCTTCAGTGTCCCCAGATCAGTGTACTCTTCAGAAGTATTAGTGAAGTATTATGCCAGAGAAAGCTCT
>VYXH01002816.1:168977-181719 GCA_013397275.1 Burhinus bistriatus | reverse complement strand
TCTATGATTCTATGACCTGATTTTCCTATTTACCAACTAGGGCACAGCATAACTGCACAAATTTTGTTCTAACTAGTTTTTTATGTAGACCATGCCCAAATTTCTCCTCTGTTCTCCTTTACATGATCACTGTGATATTTCTGAGCTAGTCCAACTTGGTATGTGAGAGCTCTCTCCTTACTCTCTTGTTCAGTACAGGTTTGATGATTCAGTTGCTCTTGCAAAAAAAGCCTTATTCTGATTTTCTTGCTACCCAGCTCAATGTGGTGATACACAGAGTTGTTCTGAACTCTCTCATTTAGCTGCATCCTTTGCAGCTCAGATAAAAAAAACTATTAAAAAGGTCAATGAATAGCTTTGGGACTAAGGCAGGGGAATTACCTGTTTTTAGAAGTCATTTGTTTTCTGTGTGGTTGACTGGAAGCATCTGTATGGTCTGAAGTTGCTTTCTGAATGAGTGTTTTAGCAGCTCCATTCAATGACTTCAGCCTCTACTGTAGGTGTTTATAAGTAGACTATAATTTATTGTAGTTTTCAAGAGCTAGCAGCTGTCTCTTTAGGTTCAGTGAGAAACCAGTTTCTGCTCTGGCCCAGTGGCAAATCTAATAGCCTGAGACTGGTAAAGGATGAGGGAGCAGAGAGGCACAGAGAACTGAATGCATTTGCCCAAGGTCGCTCTGAAGATGAGCAGTAGAAACAGGCTAAGTGCCTAGGATTCTTGACCTGCAACCTAGTGCCTTTATCCTTTTACTCATGGTGCCTTCTGCTCCTGCCAGGATGTAGTGCTGAGATTTGGGAGACATTGCATTAAACTGTCTGGCTCCAGGAATTGCTTTTTAGAAGTGCAGCTGATCCTTGAGAAGAAGAAATGTCAGTGTTAAAAATGACACTGACTACTAGCTCTGATCCAGTGAAACAGTATCTAAGAAAATTTCAACCCCAGTGCTCAGTGATGACTAGATAATTCATCACTGCTTTATTTTGTATAGTCTTTCACACGGACTGAATCCCTGTATGCACGCTTCAGAAAGTTAACAGATAATGACAGCAGAGGGAGAAAGAAATTAGGAGGCAAAGACACAGGCAAGAAGACATCGCATCTGAGGAGGACTGGGAAGTGATAAAGAATTAATGAACCAAAGAGGTATGGGAGCAGGCTGTTTTATCAGAAGGGTTTGTAGAAAAGGTTTTCATCTGAACATTAATAGAAATCAAGCATGTGGTCAAGTTACCTTACCACTTAAGGTAAACTTGAAGTTAAAACTCTCGTCACTCAGTTTTTTAACTCTTTCTTTTTTTAGTATCTCCTCATTTTCCTAGAGAGGAGGATTTCTGACAGATGGGATGTGTTTGTCATCACAGGTTCTGAGTACGCTTCTCTGCGTGGCACCTTGGAGTTTCTAGCTGGCACCATTACCTCCAACGAGTGGAGTTCTCCCACCTCCCCTGAGGGGAGCAACGACTCGGGGGGCAGCGAGGCCTTGGACAAACCCATTGACAATGACGCTGAGGGTGTGTGGAGTCCGGACATTGAGCAGAGCTTCCAGGAAGCGCTAGCCATCTACCCACCATGTGGACGGCGGAAGATTATCTTGTCAGACGAAGGCAAGATGTATGGTAAGGAGGAAGAAAGGGCACATCGTAACACTCCAGGCAACCACTTGCCTTGTACCAAATTATGTTCTGAATGAACTCTTTTCTCTCAGGTGATCCCAAGTTGATGCAGTTGGTCGCTTCAAGTTGTATTTAGGAAAATCAGCGAAGATTTTAAAATTCACAGATCGGAAAGAATTATAGATGTCTTTTTCAGGGGAGTATCAATAATGTAGACCCCAGCCTTGGGCATGCTACTGAACTAATTGTTGGATAGATACCATATAATGGCTTCATGGTGTGACTAAGTCTGTCTTTTATGATGTCTCTCGCTGCTGTCTGCAACATTCTTCTTATCCTAACAGGTAAAAGTCTGTGTCTCTGGTGCTAAAGGGCAGAAGGTCAGCCCCTGAACCCCTGAATGGCTCTGCTGGTGATGTGCAAACACCTGGTTTGTTAACTTGCTACACTTTTCAGATCTTAAGAGGGGTAGAAAACAGATCTCTCTGCCTGTTCCCTTTCATTGTAGTTTGCCTTCTTATAGCCCTGGCACGAGTGTCTTTCACCTGTGGGTTCTCAGCTAGCTAGCTAGCTAGATGCCCAGCCCTGAATGCAGAGAAGCACTGGTTAGCAGCTGCAGCAGAAGTCAACTTTTTAGGTGGTAGACATGATTTTGAATTGGATTTTTGACCTATTCCACTGTTAAAATTTCTCTCTTGATTTTGTCCAACAAAAAGCTGGTCTGGGCTGGATTCTCTAGCTCAGTATTGGAAGAAGCCATCTGGTACTTCTGTGACTAAAAAGCAAAGCAAAGGCTGAGAGTGCACAGTATTTGGTGAAAAGTCCCAAGCTGTTCAAACTGTTTCTCAAAGCACTTTGTCCGCAGACCCCATCTTGGGAGCACCATGCCCTAAAGTCATTCTTCAGGTTTCTGGCCACTCACCGGGCCATTGTTCCCTGAGCTGAGGAACAGATTGCTCTCACTATGGGGGCATGGGTGGGGTCTTGTTTACACAGCCTTATCTACAATGGATGGTTTTACTGGGTACACACATCATTGTATCTGTACAGAACAATGTATGTTGAGTAAGGCTGATCACCCTGAGGCTCAGCAAGTGTCAATATTCTGATGTAGACATCACCTCCTGCTCTATGCTGGCACAAACATTTTTCTGGTTGTGCTATGGAACTGATCAGGGAACTGATCCAGTTTAAAACTAACACAGCCACAAAGGGGAAAAAAGTGAACTTTAATTTGGATATGCCCCCTGATTTGTTTCACTGCACAGCTGCTTGTGCTGGTACTTAAAGAAGGGATGATAAGAGTGGGAATGAGCAGCCATGGTTGGGGTGAGGGTAGGACTGCTTCTTTCAGAAGCAACGCTTGCTTACGATGTTATTCAAACCAAAGTATTATTTGAAAATCCACCCCGTGGTTGTTAAGCATAGATTAGTGACGTGCTCCTTGCCACTGTAAGTCTGCACTAGTTTTCATGACAGGTGTCTTTTAAAATTACAGTTGTGTTTTAAGACTGCCTTCATTTACTAATCATTCTGCATAGTCCCTGAAATACTTCAGCTTTGGAGTGAATGTGTCAGAGCAGAGAGCAAAATAGGCCTGAAAAGAAATAAGAGTGACAGCAAAACTAAAAATTAAGTAGAGTAGACAGAAACCAACAAGAGTTACCAGGGGCCTTACCTAGCATGGACTGGTGCTTAGTGGAAAATCCCTAGTTAACTACACTGGTGAGCTGCAGAAGATAAATAATCCATTTGCAGGGTGAAAAGTTTAGGCTAGGCTCTGGGAGAAGAAATGAACAGCTTTTCTGCAAGCCCTCCCCCACTACTCCAAATGGGACAGTGTCCCTACTTGCCTCCAGTGCACCTGTTCCCGGTGTGGATGGTTGGTTCGATGTGCTCCTGACAGAACCTGAGGCACTGATTTATGCCCTCCTTTGCTTACTAGACTCCAGGATCCATGCCAAGAAAGCGGGGCCCAGCCTGGGATCTATAGAAAGATATGACCGGCAGGCAGAATATATATAGCTTCTGATTTCATCTTCACTGTTTATAAGCCAGCTCACGGAACAGGACAAGCTGTATGTGGAGCCAGCCCTACCTCCAAAGGATGTTTTTTAAGCTGTCCCGTGACCGACTTGCATAGAACTCATTGAAGCAAGGGGTGAGGTGTTACAGAAAACGGTATATGCCCCTTTCCCTTCACAAAAGGAGAACCATTTCACTGTTTCCCACTGAGGAGTGACTTGTGCGGTACTACTCTTTTGGGCATGACTTTCCAGGTCCCAGGATGTCTTCTATGTGCAATTTATGTACTTCTCACCTGTTGTGAAGCAACCTGTTATCAATTTAAAGTTAGTAGCTTTTACCAACAAGCATGTTGAACAAGCCGATATGAAGAACTTGCACTGTTTTGTTTGAATAAATTTAAAATTGCACAGAAAGGTGCGTTTCAGCCTATACACAGGCCTCATGCTCATGTTCCCTAGCCTCTGCCGAGTCGGCTTGCTTCTTACAGCTCTTCAGATGACACTGCTGATTGATGAGTGGACATGATTTCTACTTCACCTGGAAGTCAGCCAAGCTCTTCTCTGTACATTGACTATCTGTGTCTTGATGCCTTTGCCTTCTTTTTTTTCATTATCTTTTTTCCTCCTAGACATGTTCCATTACTGGAGGCAGTGTTCTGACTGAATAAGCTCATACCACAGCACTGCTCTGGGTACAAGCCCGCACTGTCCTCTCCAGCAGTCTCTGCTTACCACCTGCTTAAGGCACGAAAAACTGTCTTGTCTGATATGGGATGCTATCTTTTCTCCTAATCGTTTTGTTGACATTAGAAGCAGTGAGTCTAGGGCACCATTAACTTATTGATCTGGTGCCTTCTGGTACCACTAAGGTCCTGCAGGATCATTTTTATAAGTGTTGTCTGCTAGAATACTATGGGGGTACCGTATTACAAATCTGGCTCTTACATTTTCCAACCGTGTTTTTCCATGGGAGAAATAACACCTGTAGCATTTGTACCAAATCAGCAATCACAATTCGGTGTCAGAGTCACTGTCTCCTAGCATCTTCAGTATTGATCTAGAGAAAGGAGAGGGAAAAAGCTTAGTACCTTTGTGTGATTTGTGTGGAGGTCTTAAATATACCAGGTTTCCCAGCACTACTGAGGACAGAGAAATAAAAAAAAGTAACTACCAAAGTGATACTTTGACAAAACAGTGCTGGGGCCTTGATTTACAACTGAGAAAGTAAGAGCTTGGAAGAACTCAGCTACTGCCTTAGCTGTCCAGTGTTCCCTTGTGCTGCACAAACATCTGGCTTGGAGCACCTTTTTATAAGAGGAACTAGAATTGGCGGCTGTTTGTTCGATTGCTGTTCTGTAGGAGGCAGTAGTTTAGCAGCTGGTTTACAAACAGGTCAGCCATTTCTGTGCCGGGCAGGGAGGGGCAGACAGCTGGGGGCAGTCATCTCTCTCCCAGGCTGGTGCCACCTGTGAGTCAAAGCCCTAATACGGCTGATAGGAAATACTTAAAGATGTCTAAAGCTCAGAGGCTGAGTGATAGAAGGATAGTTAGCCATGTTATTAGTTAAAACCTGGAGCAGGCAGTGAACTGCAAAGACGTCAGCTAGCAACATGAGTTAAGCTGGCATAAAAGGTCAGTCTGATATCGAAAACTACCATGTCATAGGTGGTCTTTCCCACGCCTGTTCTGAAGTGACTAGGTAAATTTGCAGCATATTGGCTTCATCTCAAAGGGTTGTGTTATCAGTTAATGTTTTCCCTGACCTCAAAAAGTCACTAAAAGTAAAACTGAAAAGCAAACAAATACACTCGAAGAAGCACAAAACATACAATGACTGTACTAGTTCATAAACACTACTTCTTAAGGGGAGGGAAAAGCACGGTAGCTATTACAAATATGAAAAACTTCAAGGTGTCAGTCTTTAAATGCTTTCGTCTATATCTAGTTTAGCATCTCACCTGATGATGTTTCAGTCAAAGCAATTGGAACATGCTGAGAATGTGCTCAGTTCACACCGAGCTGCCTGGCCCAAGTAATTGCAAAATTTGGATTTCAGCTGTGATAACCCTCAGACAGATACTTCTACGGTTCCTATCCCTTCCATTATTGTAACCTAGTGAACCACAAAACAGCCCTTTATCCTACCGTTTATCCCATCCGCTAGAAGACAGATGATACTTAAATTCGTGGACAGTCAGTCAGGATGCAGACTTTTCCCTCATCTCCTTCTCCTGGTGGTAGGTGTGATGTTCTTGGAGTTGTTCAATATCAAGGTTTTGTTTCACTGAGTCAGCTTTCAACTTTGTTTTTGTGTGGTTTTAGTTCTTTGTTGACTAGATGAAGCCAGATTTCTGGAGACTTTTGCAACAGGTTAAACTTCTGCTAGAGTTTGTCAAGTTTTTTCTTCCATCTCCTTTGTAGGTTGAGTTTAGGGTTCTTCGTGTTAAACTGTATGTCAGTTTAATTGGTGTTTTCTCCATGTGAACATAAATATTTTTCTATGAGTTCCAAGCCTTTCCTAAATATTAAGGAATTTACCACTTTTGAAATGCTAACCAACCAGGAAATTTCTTGCTGTTGCAGTTAATACAGTTAATAGTACTGGCTTTGGCATCTTTCCTTAACATACTTAGTACTGAACAGAAACATATTAGCAGTTTTATTGTGTATAACATGTTATCAAAATTACTGTAACTACTTTTTGGGGGGCTTTATTCTGTTGTTTAAACAAAGGAGACATACTTTTTCCTGTCCCTTTTGATTTTTAGCAGCTTTGTAGTCCTATTTTTATCCGTCAGGCTTAAAACCAAGCGTGTTGTGCAGGATTATGTTTTTCTCACTGTATGTGTCTGCAGCCAGAGCTTTCATCATGTTGAAGTAACTTCCTTCATTACCGCCATTATATTATCCTTTTGGCTCTTCCGCTGACTTTTTCATTTCTAGATTTCAAACGTTTAGTAAGTTTCCGAGAATGAGTTGATATGTAGTGCTATATTGTCAGCAAGGCACTTGTTCTGGTTTTTTTGCATTGTAAATAACACAGCCAGTTTAATTGATTTCTGGTTTAGTAAACCAGTTTTATGCTTTGTAGCTGTATCCACTCATCTGCCTTGTACCTGAGAGATTGTTTCAGTTTCTTTTGTCAGCCTTTTCCCTTGTTGCAAGTCATTGTTTTGCTTCTGATGTGCTTCTGGATAACTTCAGACCTTTCCATTTTTTTCTGAAAAGTTTTTAGTAAAAAAGCCTTAGTGTGTGTGGGGGTTTGGGGGTGTATGTTTGTTTGTTTGGGTTTGTTTGGTTTTGTTTTTTGGTTTGGTTTGGTTTTTTTTACGTTTTAAAAAGCACCACATACCTTCACAATTGGATCCTAATATTTCAGTTGCTAGTCTGTTCTTAAATATACAAAGCATTCATTTACATTTAAAATTTCAGATTGAATTCAAAACCTGAGAAAAACATCAGACATAAAAAATGAAAATTAATAATGTCCACTGTCTTGGGTTTCTTTTTTCCTCAGAACAAGCACAAGTACAGTTCTCTTCTGGACAGGGTTTTGCCAACACATTACCAGAAAGATCTCAAAAACATGGAGCAAGTTCTGAGAAGAGCAACAAGCATACCAGACTTAACATTGAGCTCTGGGAGTTGAAGGGACTGATTTAGGAGGAAAGATTAAAGTAGCTAAATATACATAGCTTGGCTAAGTGATGACTGAAAGGTGGAGGGTGGGGGGACACATAATAACAGTCTAAAAATATTTGAAGGGTGTCAACATTTAGGAGGGAGAGGGATTTTGTGTAGAACATGTGAGCATGACTAGGATTAATGGGAGAGAAAGAAGGAATATAGGAGGGATGTCAGCAGAAGCTTCATGACAGCATGGTGCTCAGCACTGAGGTATCTCTCTTCTGTAAGGACTGGAAATGCTGTTGTTTAGGACTTCTAAAATTGTGTCAGACAGAACTATAAGGAATGTATTTGAAAAACCAGTCCCAAGGAGTGGTGTGTATGTGTGTTTTGTATGAATGCTAGGTGGATTCTAGATTAGATATGCTATGATTTTACACAGGAAACAGAGAACAGTGGGCATTAGGTGGTGACTGAATATTGCTTTCCACTGTGACTATCTGCTTTTTTTTTTTTTCAAAATTATTACTGTTATGGTTTATACTATGTGTGGTTTTGTGACATGAATAAGTTTATTAGACCGATGGACACAGAGGCCCCTTCTCAGGTCTGAAACAGGAAGAGCAAACTTCAAGATAAATACAAGGAGTGCTTTCTCAGAATTTGTCTTAATTCTGTTGATTAGTCAGACATCGGGTAGAGAAGGGTGACAGCATTTCTCAAGCAAGGGGCTACACATACACAGAGGGAGCTGATAAGTGTCAATATAGAGATTCCATGGAGACCTGGCATAGGAAAAAAGGACCTTTCCTATTTCTACAGTGCAAGTAAGAAAAATCTATTAATGAACTCTCTTTTAAAGTATCTTTCAAAGGCATGCCTTATTGCTGGAGGGCATGTATGAAATATAACTTAACAGAACTTTATTAAAGTATCCCTACACATGTATTAAGCAAAACCAGTACAAGACATATAACCTTTCCAGGTTCTAGTGCCTTAAGGAGTGCCCCAAAGTGAAGGAAAGCTGCTTGATCAGAAAAAGACAATATTACAGCTAAAAGGAGAGGCAGTATTCTCATTCATGTAGGATCCAGACAATAAGCACAGGAGAACTAGGACTGTCGATTGGTTTAAACAGTTGCTCATTAGCTAACCCATAACAAGCCCTGTATTGTCTGTCTATGGTGAAGATCTGGGCAGCAAAACTGGGAAGGCTGTATGCGGTTTGTGCCCGGACAGATGGTCTTGTAAGTCTGTTGGTCGCTGGCAGATCTGACTTAAACCTCTGGGGCCTGGGTACACCTGCTGCTGAAGGGTGCATAGCCAGCAGCTGTTCCTCATTGCTGTCACCTTGAACTTCTGACCCATCTTCTGAGTACTCCTTCAAATTCTCTGAGGCTCGCTGCATGCACATATACAGGCATGGTCTCGCTCTGTCTCTAGCTTCTTGAACAGGAAATGACATTGTTCTAGTTGAAACTTTTTCATGTAAAATGTCTTTAGAATCACTCTTCTTTCCTCTCAAGTGTGATTTGTACATTAATTGCAAAGCCCTTTTTGGGAGCTTATGTTGGAGTCTGTGGACTGAAGTGCCAGGAGTTGTACCCAGTGCATGATGAGATAACCCAATAGGAATGACCCAAGTTGTGTAGACATAGGCGTATTTCTAAGTGTGACAGTATTACAGGGAAACACACGTGCATGTGTGGCGTTTAGCACAATGTTGCCTTCAGCCTTGACTGGGGATTATGAGCATTCCTGCATATGAAAACTGCTTCGTCATCTTTAGTTGTAGAATCATAGAAAATGGTGCTGGGAGGGACCTTCAAAGGTCATCTCATCTGTTCCTGTGCCTGGAGGAAGTGCCAGCTCTACTTAAACTGTTCATGTGTAGTCGGATCCTTTATGGCTAAGATTGGAAGAAAGTAATTTGACAATTCTAGATACAGTAGCTTTCATTTATAAGCTAGTTGAAGCACCTAGATATTTGCAAATTTTATTCTGGATTCATATGCATTTTTAGGTTTCCCTGCAGCTTAAATAGTTTTGTCATCCTGTTGTTCCTGCTCTCCTGTCACTGCCTGAATCGTGGTTGCCCAGCTATCTATCAGACTTACGCTGTAAACTCAGTCAGGGAACAGATGTTTAAAGAATGTAGAGCAGAATTGCTCCAGTGTTAGGAGCAGAAAGCAAGCTGGGGTGGAGGGGTGGGGAAATATCGCAAGCCACTGTAAGGAAATTTCATGACCTTGGCAGAATTCAGCTATTAACCAGACCGGTTCCTGGCTAGCTACCCAGTTATGAAGCCTGCGTTTCTGCTAGGCTTCTCTGTCCACCTTCTCTTTTCACCTGTTACAGAATATGACATCTTTAACATCTATTTTTGCTAGTGCTGGAATGGTGTAAAACTGGTCTGTGTTGAGACCAAGAGTATATTTCCTTCGGAAACAGTGAGATGACCTAACAGTTCACTGCGGAAGAAAAGAGGGAGTTGCCATTCCCGTTTCCTTGCTCCTCTGCTCTGCTCCCAGTTTTGTGCTCCCACTCTTTAGGCTAACTTCAGTTTCCAGCAGACTCCTTGCTGATCCGTTTTAGGTTGTTAAACCGATAAGAAACTACTCTGGCAAAATGACCTGGACAGATTCCTGCCAGATTACAGAGGTGAACCGACCTGTGGAACAATTTGGTAAGAGGGAGTTAGGGGAAAAAGGCAAACACTTTTTTAGCAGTAGCCAGCCATTTTTTTAAGCTGAAACTATAACTTGAGCGTTTAAAGTAATCATGGACAACGACTGCACTCTAAATTATGGCAAAAACTGAAGACGGGTGAAGTGGCAGGCACTCCGCTTACAAAATCAGTATTCATTTATTCATACAATGCAATAACAGTCTCTGGGTTCTTTTGCTGTCCTTGAAGTTGCAGCATAATTTTCAGCCAGTTGGCTGGGACTGCGTCCTGGTGTAGTCTTACATGTCAAGTGAAGCAGTCGCAACTCCTCACAGGACTAAGCTAGCCCAGGCCAGATGCCTTGAGAACTGCATGGTTCTGTGCTGGTCATGCAGCAAGTGGCTGCATGGATCTCACAGATCCCTTTTACCTCCGATTTCTGTGATAGCTGAAGCTTTGAGTACTTGGTCAGCCTGTCATCTGGGCACGTGCACAAGATTAGCACTTGGGCAGAAATCTGCAAGAAACAGTATACCATTGGTGCCAGTAGAGGCAGCTGACTGCAAAACAAGGAGGAGGAAAGGTGCTGAAGTTTTTGCTGTCCTTTGAGGGAATACCACTGAAATGCTACTGAGAATTGCCTTCAGATACCTTGCAGCTATTGGAAGTTATTGAAACGGACAGATGAGATGTTTATTGACTTAAGGAAGAATTTAGCAGATGTCTGGGTCTGTAATGTAGAATTTGGACTCATGGGAACTGGCAGATGTTGTTATAGTTAAGCATTAGTTTCAGTGATAGCCTCAACGGTCATGGTTTTTCTGAACCTGGGCCTTAGTGAGTAAAGTATGTTTGTGCCTGTATAATGTTGTCATTCTCAGATGACCTAAGAGACTGTAAGCTGTTAGTTTGACGTGCGTTTCCATGTAGGATTGTTATTGGCTGTTTCAGGTGTTATTTGATACACTCTCTGGCATATGAAGGACTCTTATAACTATATGGAGCTGCTTTGGTGTGATTGTGGCATTTCCCAGCCGAAGTGAATCTATAAGATTCTCATCAGTCTTACTCTGGGAAGCACCAGAACAAGTCCCAGCTCTGTTCCTGTTGCAGCCCTTAATGAGCTATATGGAGGAGTACTGACTGGGTGGATTATCTTACATTTCTATGGCCTGAGGTGATAATGTGGGAAAACGCAGCTGATGAGGACATTCAATTTACGCACTGAAAAACTGTATTAAAGGCTGAGGGGTGGTGAAGAGCTGCATAGCCTGGAGCTTCCCATTAGACTGATAGCAAGGGATTGCTGGATACGTACATTATTGTCTTTACAAGGAATAACTCTATGTGTCTTTGGGGTAGTAATTAGGAGGTACTTCAACTCTGTCTAGCCTTTAGACAAATGATGCAAGCACAGGAAAAGCCTTGCCCATTTTCTTACCAGTCTGTGTGTGTGTGAGGAGTACAGTTCCAGGCTATAGTTTCTGTGGTGGTAAAACGTGTTTAAGAAGTTCTGCCCTGATTCTTTCTCTGTTCTCTCTGCTGTGCCAGTGCAGTGTTTAACGTGGTCACAAAATGAACTAGTTCACCAATCCAATTAAAAATAGGCTGATTGGGAAAAACAAAACAAAACCAACAACAAAATCTAAATGGGGGGGCTTATTTTTGGTAATTAGTTTAGAGTGGTGCGTGCCAGTCCTTACCTCCCCTCCCCTTCTTCCAGCAATATAATTGGTACAGCTGCACACAAGAGTTGATGGAATATTGCAGGAGGAGTAATGACCAGCTGAGGAGAGGGGAACCTCTTCAGGTTGTTCTGTTGATGAGGAATTTGTTGCTGTAACTACACCCGTGGTGACTGACTTTTCATTTGTCTCCACTCCTTGTTTAGAACCAATAAGAAGCTTCCCAAAACCTGCAGGGTCTGTAATTATTATCCCTCAGTCATGCACCTTGCGTAAAGTGTCCTAAACTGGCCATCAAGAAACAGTTTCTAAATGGGGATAGCACTTCCTGTGTTTCTAGGTGTGAATTTAGGTTATACAGTGGAAAAGGAGAGGAATAACCTTCTTAGCAAAAGGCCTTTTACACAAGATGGAGTTTCAGTGTTTAGACAAGTTACTAAATGAGACGACTGAGTTTTATGACCTCAGACAGATTGATGACCCGACTGCCATTTCACCATGTGAGGTGCTTGACTGGCGCATTCTGCCCAGCAAATAAAGCTTCAACTTCTTTGTCATTTCAGAAGAGGAAGGAGCTCAGCACTTGCACAGTCAAATGATGAAAACAGGTGTGTCGGGGAAGAGCTGATGATGTGGTGGTGTTAATCGCTTCAATATCGTATTTTCAGGGACCTAATTGGTTTTATATTTTTTCAGAAGTATTGCCTCAGCTTTCTTTGAGTCTTCATCTCAAAATCCCCTTATTGTAGGGACTGCATGAGCTCAGAGAATCTTAGAATCATAGAGGTTAATACTGAGCAAATTCAAGCATGGAATAAATGATCAGAGTGAGGAAACTTTCTTCTCACACCTGAATATAAAATTCTCTGGTGTGTGTAACTGTGCTATGGGAACTTGAACCTGACTATTAAGCACTGAAGTTCTGTATTGGTGGGGGGAGAGATGTCTTTGTAAGATAGGCCAGTGCAGTAAAATGCAGTATGGTTTTCTATGGTCTCTTTCATGGGAAGTGATCCCAGTATGATGGTCACAGTGGTGTATTAAGTTCTTTTACTGCCTCCTGAATACAGTTCTCTGGATTCAGTGTAGAAGTTAGGCATAAAATACAGGTTGGTTTAAAA
>VYXH01002816.1:136990-165784 GCA_013397275.1 Burhinus bistriatus | reverse complement strand
TTTTTTTTTTTCCCCTCTGGTGCTTCTTGCTGCTCCTCTTCTCCTACGTGGGTTCTCGATGGGCTGCAGTCCTTTCAGGGTTGTCCCTGCTCTGGCATGGGTCCTCCATGGGCTGCAGTTACCTCAAAGTGTTCTCTTCTGCCATGAAGCACCTCTTTCCAAGAGTAGTTTTCCAGCCATGTCCCCAACAATGCCCCCTACCACGTCTCCTTTTCTCTCCTTCCTTTCCTCCAAATGTGTCTTTTTACATATCTTGCATTTCTCCTTCTGTGTATCCTCACGCGTCTCCTTCTTGTGGTTCCTTTTGTGTGTCTCTTCATGTGTTTCCTGCCCCTTTCCAAAATACGTTTGAGCAAAGGTAACTTGTGCTCCTCTGACTGGTTGAGGTTTTGATAGGTTGTTGTTTTAATCCATTTTGGAGATGGCTGGCATTGACTGTGACTAGCATGGGGCTGTTCATGGGATCCTCTCACACAGAATACCCCTGCAGCCCTCTACTGCTGAAGCAGAATAGTGCTCTGTCAGACTGCTCAGTTTTAGTTAGTTTTGTAAGGATAGTTAGTTTTGTAAGGATAACCCATATTTGAGCCAGCATCTGAAGAGTTTCCATGTGTTCAAATTGTCAGTATAGCCTAATATGCACCCTTTAAAAGTTTGCCTGAAATTCTGCACATCCACTTCTTCTCAAGGCTAGTTTTTCCTCTCCCATTAACTCATTCCCCTTGTCCCTCAAAGGGTCTTCTTGGTGTATATAAATTTTCCTTCTTGTTTCTTTATAGATAATGGGGTTTAAGCACCTTGTTTTGTTCTGCACATTTTCCACTTCTGATGTGTGTCAAAACTGTCTTTCTGAAATTTCATATATGCCGGCATCTGTGTGAGAAGAATCACTTCCGTTGTTTCTTACCTTTCAACTTGGATCCATGTCCAACAGATGGAGCCTTTGAAAAGCCATAAATATTATTCTTGGCACTAGAAAAAGGTGGTGTGGGTATATGTTGCAGGTAATTGGTTTTGGCTTTGTAAAAATGGTTACATTAGTTGGAAAAGCAGCCAGGTGGAAGGTAGCATAACAGCATCTGGTCCCATCACACTCTCCCGGGCATGTCACTGTGCTACTGCTGAAACAGTGGGAACTGAAGAGGTCAGTGGTTACACGCTGGGTGCTGTGTTTCTGGCACAAGACATAGTCCTAATTTGTGTATAGAGGAGCTGGAGCTGTTTTCTTTTCTCAGCTACAGACCTGATTCTTCTCCTAGGGGAATAAGCAGAGCTTCTGTAATGACACCATTAGGAAAAGATTAAGATCGGTAAATGTAAAATGCTTGCCTATCCCTATGTGTGCTTTGGTTATGTTTCATGACCACAGCCTAAATGCAGTCATGGACGTTTACGTTCTTCTGTTTCAGAAACAGATGGAATTAGGAACTTTGCCAGCCCTTCCCTAAAGAGTTGGGTGGTCAATTTCTAGCACAGAGACCTTCCTTGCATTCATTTTGTTCAGAGTCGCGTTAAATGGGTTTAAAATAAAAACAAGTGACAACTCTTTCATGGAATCTTAAGCTACTGGAATAAATATTGCATCTATCCTCACTGCTTGCTTTTTTGATGTCTGTGATGTCCTAATGTACAAGTTCTTCATTCAGCCCATAAACTTTCCATAGAAAATACTGAGGTTTTTAGAATTTTGTTATAAATAAACTTCACAAAAGTTGTGGCTGTGCTTCCCAGTTTATTCCTGCTTCATTCCTCAAACACTTGCAGCCACATATGATGTCTCAAAGCCTTGCACTTCCCACTAGCAACTTTGTATTGAGGTACTGTATAACTACTAGTGTGGTCACCACAAATGTATTATTTTGCAAAGCCTGCTCTTTCTGTCATGTTTTCTGCCTTGAATCAGCCTAGAGTTCAGATATGTAGTTGCTGCTTTTCTGTTTCTGCTCTTTATTCCTCCGTCTTCGGGAAGAGAATAAAATCTGTGTCTGCTTAGATTTGACACATGGGAGCCAGTGTATGGAACATGCATAGTCTGCCTCATGTCTTGGTGTCTCAAACAGTACTGTGATGCTAGCTGTGAATCGGGTCTAAGCTTGCTTCTCCTGTTCACTGCTGAAGTTGTCAGTAGCTCAGCCTTCTCTGCTTCTCTTCCTGATTTTTAAGTCCTGAACCTGAGTCTTTTGCAGTTCCCTGCTCTCATTCCAAACAATTTCAAATTCTGTACCAGTGACCCTGTAGCTTCACATTTCATTGGCCATTTCATTCATGTTGCTGTTAATACTATTTCCCTCATCTGTCACCATGAGCATCTTTTCTCTGTATTGGCCTTTCCTCTCACATTGAACATAAAGCTACTTGTCTTCCTTTCCCTTGGCCCTGAAGGCCCTAATCTTGCTTAAAATCAAGGTGTAAAACATAACTGTCTTCAGCCAGCAATGTATGCTTGTTCCATAATCGGACAAGGATTCCTTCACCTCGTCCAGCCAGTACCCCACCTTCCTGCCTATGGGAGGTCCCCAAACCTTCCACAAAGCTAAGCCTCCCTCTCTATCTCTGTTCTGAAGAATGCTCCTTTTTGGGATGCCTGCAAGAGTCTGAAAGCACTTTGAATTCACTGTATCATGTCACACTGATAAATTCTGTGTAACTATTTCCATGTACTTCCCCATTGTTATTTATTTTCTTGCACTTAAGAGTCACAGAATGACAGACTCCTTTAGGTTGGAAGGGATCTCTTCAGATGGTCTAGTTTGGCCCTGCTGCTCAAGGAGGGTCAGCTACACCAGGTTGCCCAGGATTGTGTTCAGTCAAGTTTTGCGTATCTCCAAGGATGGGGACTCTGCAACCTTTCTGGGCTCTCTGTGCCAGTGTTTGACCACCTTTACAGTAGAAAGTTTTGTGGTGTTTTTTTTCTTTTTTTCTTTTTTCTTGTTTTCAGATGGAATTTCATGTGTTTTAGTTCGTGCCTGGTTTTTTCTTGTCCTCTCACTGGGCACTATTGAGAGGAAGCTGGCTCCCTCTTCTTGATTGCCTCCCATCAGGTATTTATATGCATTGATAAAACTCCCACTGAGTCTTCTCCAGGCTGAACGGTCTCAGCTCTCTCAGCCTCTCCTCATATCAAAGATTCTCCAGTTCCTTAATCATTTTTGTGGACCTTTTGCTGGACTAACTCCATTATGTCCATATCTTTCTTCTGCCAAGAAGCCCAGAACTGGACACAATACTCCAGATGTTGCCTCAGCAGTGCTGAGTAGAGATGAAGAATGTTGGCCGCCTTTGCCACGAGGGTGCATTGCTGGTTAATTGTCAGCTTGTTGTCAACGAGGACCCCCAAGTCCTTTTCTGCAGAGCTGCTTTCCAGATGGTCAGCCCCTTGCATATACTGGTGCTTGGGGTTATTTTTCCCCAGGTGCAGGACTTTGCGTTTTCCTTTGTTGAACTTCATGAGATTCCTGTTGGCCCAATTCTCCAGTCAAAGTTCCTCTGAATGGCAGCACAGCCACCTGGTGTATCAGCCTCTTCACAGTTTTGTATTGTGTGTGAACTTGCTGAAGGTGCACTATGTCCAGGTCATTCATGAAGATGTTGAACTGTATTTGCCCCAGTACACCACTAGAGACTTGCCACTGATTAAAGCCCTCTGGGCCTGTCCATTCAGCCAGTTTTCAATTGACCTCCTTGTCTGCTTATCTAACCCATACTTTGTTGGGTTGCTTATGAGGACGTTATGGGACACAGCATCAAAAGCTTTACTAGAGTCACAGTATTTACAGCTCTGTACTCATCCACCAAGATAGTCACCTCACTGTAGAAACTCAGGTTGGTTAAGTATGGTTTCTCATTTGTAAATCCATGTGGACTCCTTCCAATCACCTTTTTGTCCTTCGTGTATCTGGAAATGGTTTCCAGGATTACCCACTCCATCACCTCCCAGGGACTGAGGTGAAGCTGACTGGCCTGTTGTTTCCTTGATTTTTTCTTCTCGCCTTTCTGAATGTTTTAGGAAGAGTGGCTTTCCTTTTTCTTCTTTGTACTGGTGATCTTGATCCATGTTTACAGCTTCTACATGCTGTGGTAATGTAATTATTAAGCAGAGCATACGATTCTCCTTTTTATTGGTAATTTTAAGCTATAGAGATGCCAGCTGGGAAATAGAATTTGCAGCCCAAAGTTCTGCTCCTAAAACTCAGACCTCTACCATGTGAACTAATGAGTACCTTTCTAAGAGAGAAAATAGTGTGAACAGAGTATCACCCCACTGCTGATCTCTATAGACAGATAATTCCATTGTGCGTATTTTCTCTGGGGTCATAGCTTTCTAAACCTGTATTTGCATTATTTCTCTGTTCCAGGCCGAAATGAGCTGATTGCCCGCTATATTAAGCTGAGAACAGGAAAAACACGCACAAGAAAACAGGTAAGTAAGTGTAAAGTTTTCCCTGTAAATATTAGCTTCTTTGGACCATAGACATGACGAGGGCTTAAGAGAACAAATCCCTTGCTGTTTCTGGCTTTTCTGGAAAGAGGTGATTGTGCCTAGCTGGTTAATAAGAATGGTGGGAAGAGTCAGCTCAGGCATTTTACAGTAGGACTTTAATGCTCATGTCTCTCAGCCACATCATGACAAATTTTTCTACTGTTAAACAGTCTGTGTTTTTATTTGTTTGTCTACTAATGAACACTTTAGTGAACATCAGTGGTTCAGCCCAGACAGAGGGACAGCAATTGTGATTTTGAAAATACCTGGCACACAGGATGAAAATCTTTATAATTTGGGAATGACAGTCCAGGCTATGCTGGACAAAGCACTGAGCAACCTAGACCTGCTGTGGGTAGGGGGTTGGTGGATAACACCTAGAAGTTCCTTCCAACCTAAATCATTCTATGATGCATTTTGGCCTACATTACATATGGGAAAGTTCTGAGAATCATTATAAAGCAACCAGAGATATGGAACATGGGTTTCCCTTCTCCCAAGAGGAGGCCAAGATAAGGAGCAAAGAAATCAGAACTCTCAATCCCTAGATTTAAGGATGGGTTCTTTAGTTTTAGAGGAGGTCTCTGACTTGATAAAGCCATTTGAATTGGAAAAGGCCTTAATGGCCCATCGTTGCTCGTTCCCCACCTCATTTCATGGCACTTAAGTTACTTTTTGAAAAGCATCTCATTGCTGCCTCAACCCCTCCTCCCCTCAACCCTGAATAGCTCCCTATTGCACAAGGTGCCTAAAGTATGCTTACTTCTGCAAGTAGCTATCAAGTACTGCTCTGGAATGAAGATGGATTTTGTCTTTTAATGCAGGTATCTAGTCACATCCAGGTCCTGGCAAGGCGGAAAGCTAGAGAGATCCAAGCCAAGCTCAAGGTACGATGGATATCCTTTAACATATCATGCAAGCCCCCTGAGTCAACCATTCCTTCATCCATTCCCTCTTTGAATAGCCTTAAAAAGGGTGAGATTAGCCTCTGAACTGTGCTAAACTGGGGAAGAAAAGGTACTTCCCAGGAAGTGTTGTGCAAACACTTGTATTGTTGTAGCTCTGTGACGTCTGGAGCAATTCTATTCAAAGAATAAAGAAACAATAACTTTAATTTTTATGTGTCTGGTTTCTACCTCTGGTTTATGCTGCTGTCATCCAAGTCTGAAAGACCCTTAGACTTGGGAGTATGCAGAGAGTGTTTACCTGAGAATGAATGGTTTATGGTTACAAATACTGACAAGTAATCAGTCCCTGATGTTGTGGTGGCCTTGGGAAAGTGTAGCCTTACAGTTACTGCAGTGCTAGTTCCACCTGTACTAGTGGTGGTGATGTGGAGTTGTCCGTGAGAAAGTGTTCTGAGTTGGCATAACCACTGAGAGGAAGCAGTAAAGCCAGCTGGCATCTTCTCAGGTAAAATGGTGCCAGCTGAATAGACTTTGCCCCTTGAATAATTTAGACCTAATTTGAAGAGGCCTGGGCTAATGAGAAAGAAAATGGTTGACTACTTGCTTGAGCAATCTGTGTTTTCCTTTCTATAGGAAGAGGTCTGAGATCAGCCAATGAACTGATACCTCTTGACATTTATTTCCACTCAGATTTGAAGCAGGAAGATGGTTTTTGTGCTCAGACTGAATTGCCAGAAATGTCAAGAAGGTTAAGTTTATGGGTGACAATTGCCCTGTTAGAATGTGAGCCATCCAGAAAGGGCTTTCTGGGTAGGATGTGAGGTCTGGTCCTTGTTATGCATCACTGAGACAGCCAGAGAAGGAAGGTGCATGCTGACCTTCCTGATTTGGTATGGCAATAAGTGATCTGGAGGGAAGTGTGCTGGCTTCCCTGATCTTCCAGGCTTCAGGTGATGATGAGGATCTTGACAGCCCAGTTCAGCCCTGACTGTTGAGTGGCCAGCTGTTAGTGCTTCCTCTTGGCTGTCTGGGCAACTCCTCCCTGGGCACCAACAGTGGGCTGTCTGCGAGTGAACTGTTGACACTCAGTCTTGACCAGTGCTGAAGTGCATGCATCTCTGTTGCAAGCAGTGATTACCACTAAGTCATGACTGCACGCCCCACATCCCATCCCCAGGTCCATTTTGGAAAATGGTGTTGTATCTGTCATTAACCTGTTGTGTTTCCAGCTGCTCTGATAAAGAGAAGGAGCCACAAATTATAACTATCTAATTCAGTGCTTCTAGGTAGAGCTGCCTAAGCTTGAAACCTGTGGTGCTGTTAAGTGGTCAATTCAGGTGGAGGCCTGCTTGAGAGGCAAGTTAGAGCGAGTAGGAAACAACAACTGCCTGGGGTGTTAAAAGATTCACTGCTGCTTATATCTGTAACCTTGATTCTGTTCCTTGCATGTCACAGCTCTGGGATTTGGCATGATTGAAAAGCCAGTCAGCCGAGCCTGTTTCCACTTAGCGCACAGGAGCTGGCCGTTTGTGTTCTCAGGGAACGAAGGTGTCTCGGAGAGCTCCATGGAGCCATTGGTTGTTCTCCTTTTACACCACCTCAGGCCATGCTGTGAGCTCTGCCCAGCTGCCTGCAGTGAATCATTCCCCAGTACCAGACTGTTCCTTTCCGCCTGCAGAGGCAAGTCTGTAGCACTGATTCAACTCATTTACTTCTTTGCTTTCGCTAGTCATTTTCATAGAGCAAGGAAATGAAATCACAAAAGCTGCTGTCCTTCTTCCAAGTTCCTGCTGATAGCGGTGTGTTCTTCTATCACTGTTCATTTTCCACAGCGAGTATATGTTTCCGTATTTATATCCTAGACATCAGAGCAGCCACACACTGACTTTTCAGAGCAATTACTATAATACTACTGTCTCCACACAAATTGGGATGTCTTCTCTAAGTGTGCCTACAACAGATAGAGGTGGAAAAGTAGGGTAAAACTTGGAGAAAAAATCTGTTCCCAGAAGTCAGTAGTTTTCCATGTCCTGGATGGCTAATAGATATCACCTGTACTAAGTAAAAAGAGGGAAATTGTGGTGGTATTATTATTATGCATTTTGAGAATAATAAAAGAAAGTACAAACATTTTGGTACAAAGTTTTTGTTGCTTCATTTTCTTTCTTCCTTTTTTTGTACTGGAAACATGATACAAATGAATACAGAACTGTTAGCTGAAAGAGAAAGGAGATGTCTTTTACAAAAACATGCTTTTTCCAGCAGTCTCAGGCATTTAAACAAAACAGAAAAACACAACAGGGGTTAATAGAGAAAATATTTTCTGTTCTTAATTGTTCCCTTTTTTTTTTTTTTACTTTAATACTTCCACTAGTAAATGCTTCTTCCATATAAACTTATGTATAAACTCAGGTAGACAAATATGATTTTTCCAGTGAGAAAGCAAGGGGAGGAAAAAATCCTTTTCTGCAATGGCAACTGGAAAATGGTCCTTAAATATGTCATGAAAAAACAGAAAAGAATCCTCACCCTTAAAAAATGTTGTAGGTATTCCTTGAAGTATTTCCTAAAGCATCATGTAAACTGGATTCTGAAAAACTTTCCCATAGCTTTGGAGAATCTTAGGAACTTTCTCAGCGATTAAAATGTTTCCCTTCCATTCACTTGAATAGTACTAACAGGAGTCACAGATATTGTAAAAAGAAGATATGTAAGTTTTGCCCATTCCTACTGATCATTCCACTTAAACTTTATCATTTATTCTTGAGCTTTTGTTATGATGCCTCCTCCAAATGTTTTTGTGTTAGACACATCAGAATCCTTGGGCTTTGAACTTTAGAAAACCTTAGAGAAAGTGGAGTGGTTAGAGAGAACGGAGACCCCAGGGTGAGAACCTACTGCAGTTCAATGAATGCAAGTGGGAATTGGGAATTCCTGAAGAAGACAGCAAAAGCTTACCTCTCTCAGCAGATTGTCCAAGCCATGAGTTCTTCTGTGGCATTGCCATTATGATTATAATGGCATAGATAAATGTGGAGTGTTTGAAGAATGAAGATTAATTGTAGTGGATGTAGGAGGAAAGGCAGAATGTGGGGAAGTGCTTCTGTTTGTCTATTCATTCCTCCGAAGAAGAAATGAAGAATGCTATTTGTGTTAAACGTACATCAGAACCCCTAGCCATTGCCTGTAAAAATGTGTGCAATTCCACAGCTCTGTTAAAGTACAAAAACGAATGTCCTTGCCTATGTGCCTTGGGAGGTTATTAAGATTTCCTGTTTCCCCAGGGATGGGAATAAAATCATCAATTCTACCTAAGACTAATGCAGTCTCAAATTGAGGTAGTCTTTTTGCAGTGATGATGACAACCTCCTTTTGTGAGCTGGTTTTTAGAGATTTTTTTGATAAGCAAGAGTCTGTCCCATTGAATATTTTTACCAGTGATTAAAACACAAGAGTCAATTAAGGTTGTACTTTCCCTAACAAAACATTTTAGCTGTGTGGCTGAAATCCTTCAGACAGAAAGGATAAATGCTCAGCAGTCTCTAAACCAGTCATCCCAGTATTTCAGAAAGGATGATTAATTGCATCTGAAGCTATAGTAATGGGTGAAAGACTTGCATGCTTTGAAGAGTTCTTAGGACAGTTATTGGCAAGTCTGCTTCCCAGGTTTTCAGAGATGCTTGTTCCCTACAAAGAAGCTGATGAGAATCCTGGTTATGCAGCAGTAGACCAGGCAACTTGTTTATTATTATAATAATTCTGTTTTTTCTGTTTCTACTCTTGCCCATAGGATCAGGCAGCTAAAGATAAAGCCATGCAGAGTATGGCTACAATGTCATCTGCCCAGATTATCTCTGCAACTGCCTTCCATAGTAAAATGGCCTTGCCTGGTCTCCCGCGGCCAGCCTACCCTGCTGTTTCTGGGGTGAGTGAATCAGTGTCTTGGAGGACTTGGGCTGAAGACACTTGAGTATTTGAGAGGGTGTTGGGACCTGCCTAGGAAAATCCTGAGAGCATCAGAATGAATGGGCTACAAGGCATTGCCTTTGTAGAGCAAATCTGTCATATGGCTTCAACAGTTTGGGTCTGATTATTTGCTTACACTGATGTAAAACAATAGAATTTCACCATATGCTTTTTTTAAAATGATACAAGTGAGAGAACAATCAGATCCTTTGGGTTTTCAGCTGCCTGACATATTATTAGATGTCTGTATCACTTTCTTAGTCCAGGATCTTGTTGCAGTAAAACCATTTGGGCCATCCTCACCCTTTCTCAAGCTTATCATTCCCAAGCTCATCCTGAGTGCTTAGATCACAAATTGATTGCCCTTATGTAAAATCCTTAATAGAGGAGGCCTGTCAGCGCCCCCTAACCTTTGAGTTGGGCCTAGTGAACTTTTGTCTGCCAAAATACTCCTGTGTAACTCTCCTGAGGAAAATGGTCCCTCCAAGAGGGTGAGCACCATTAAAGCTTTGGAGATGGAGGCATAAGGTGCGTACATAGTACTTAACATTAAAAACCACTATTGGGTCAGTTGCTTGCATGTCACTAGTAGTAGTGTGTAGAAAGAAAACGAAGACCAGTCAGCACCTCCATAAGGATGAAACCAGGAAGGTACAAAGAAGACATATAGCTCAGTCACATCTTTAAAAGTCTGTGAGCTTGCAGTTCCTTTCCTCAGAAAGGAGCAATTCCTGCTTTTCACCTCTGTCCTAAGAGTGGTGACTTTTGCCTGTATGTTGTTCTCTTGCAGTTTTGGCAAGGAGCTTTGCCAGGCCAAGCTGGATCTTCCCAAGAGTGAGTATTCCTTCATGTGAGCATCTAAAGCAGGTGCTGCTTCTGCTTCCTCTGCAGTTCCTGAGAAGCACCATGAGCTATTACAAGTTTTATAAAATACTAAGATAATGTAGTCTTTGCTCTCGGACAGATTCCCTGACCATGGATCTGAGACTTAAGGCCCCTGGTTGAAGACAAACTGAGAGTCATGAGAGAATCTTAAATAGATAAAACCCTATGTCTTCATATGTACCTTCAACATGGATTACACCCCTTTAATGTCACATAAGTCAAGCAGCCTAATTGGCTTATTTTAGGTAGCTCCTGAATTTAGCAGCCTGATAGAGGCGAGGCTCCTGCAGCTCCATGCTCCCAAGTTCAACCAATAGCAAGGCTGAGCATGTATTCCTGGTAGGTGCACGCACAAATATGCATAGACATCGCACATACACACAGACACATGGCTGGCCACACAGAACAGCATGGACAGACAACACTCGGCACTCACACAAATACAAACAGCACCAACAGCCTCATCCTGTACCCTTCTCTGGCTAATGAGGGCGAAGGTGTGTTAGTGGGAAATACACATGCGCTGAGGATCCATCCCGTAGCTGCCCTGGGATGCCTTGCCTTCCTATGTGCTGGCACCCAGGCAGGTGAGCCCCCAAGGCCTCAGCCCCACTCTAGTTGCTGGTGCAGGACCCTCACTCACGCGCACAAACACACGTGCATGTGCACAAACACACATGCTGTGAATGTCTCCAGTAACAGGGCTTAGATATACCATCCACCCAGCAGCTGGATCTTTCCCGAGCTTACCTCCCACAGAGATAAAGACATAACACAAACTCATCTTTCAGTCCACCTCCAGACTCTGGAGTCTCTCTGTCATTTGGCCTGAACCTCTTGGTCCCTCTGAGAGCATCGTTACCCCTGGAGACACACACCTGGCTCCCAGACCATCTACTTGCTGGCTAGTCTGGCTTAATAGTCACTAGGGATCACACCCTCACTTGCTGCTGCCACTCCAGGAAAAAACATACATGCAGAGCCGAGAGCTCCTCATGCAGGAAAACAATTAGAAAGAGAATTTAGTGAGAAGATAGAACAGACTGCACTGACAAGATGCAGGGCATGGACAGACAACTGTACTGACCTTCTTACCTTTTATCGCTATATTCTCCCTAACCATCCCCATAATAAATTTTGTGCAATCCCCAAATGCTCTTCCCTTGGATTTCATAATGTGTCCCGTACCATCTAGGCAGCAACCCCCTCAGTTTGTAAGGTGACTGGTTTGTCAGCCTCCCCAGCTGCCTCACTGGACTGGTTTCACATCTGGACAATGGGGCTGTTGGCTCTCCTGTGACAGTCTGGGAGGGGATGGGGCAGGGCCATTGTTCCTCTGTGCTCCTTTGTATGGAGACACACTTTTTATCACATAACCTAACAGGAGCAATTTAAGCCAACTTAAGGACAAGCAGCTGGAAGGGACTATGTTCTTCACTTGAGCCATGTGTTCCTTCTCTCTTGTGGTGCTATTGCTAATGTTTGTGGAGCAGATCAGGGAACAGATACTATTAAAATATCTTGTGGGGAAAAATGGCTAGTAAAAAAAGGAAGCCATTCTATAAGAAATAAATGTAGATTTTATGCCTCTAGCTTGACAGTGAACGAGGAAGCATCAGTAGGAGAGGTTCTTTTAGAAGCTTGAAGTATCTGCCATCCCTGATGGTATATGATGTCTCCAGATCCTGATTTTTCTTACAATGGTGTTAAAATGGAGTTGAGCTGTCTTGAAAGCTAGGTTCAGTTGTGGGTGTGGAACACCTCTGAATTGGGGCCTGAAAGTCTGAGAGGCATCTACTCCAGACCTATATCCACTTGCATAAATTTAAATCTGTGTTGAAAGAAAAGGATAAATGAATGGGCACCAGTCTGAGCAGAGAGGAAATCTTATTCAGTCCAGTCCTGGCCCCTTACTGCTTTTTGAGTCTTTCTCCATGACCCTCTCTTGCCCACACAGAAAGATAATTTCCCAAGGCCGCTTCTGCCACTTTCTCCCTCAGGGGAAATATGTGATCTAATCTGCATAAACAGTCTTTTTGTTTGTTTTGTTTTTTGTTAACCATCTCTCTTTGTGTACTTCTGTAGCGTGAAACCTTTTTCTCAACAACCTTATGCTGTACAGCCTCCTCTGCCATTACCAGGTAGGTAAGGAAATATAGTTCCTTGCTTTGAAATTACACTCCAACTTCAAAAATAGCTAATAATTTAAAAAGTTTAAAGATTATTTTTAAAAAATATTTTTACCAATTGAGATATTTCAGTAAGCCCAAAATTAATTTTTATATGTTTTTTCTCTTATCACCAGTTCCCATCCTTTTTTTGAGATAGCTGAAGATTTTTAACTTTGTTTTATTTTAAAAAAATGTTTTTTTCCTGTTTTAGGTTGGTTGTTTTGGGGTTTCTTTTCCTCCTGGTGCAGCAGAAAATAAAAGTTTACATATCTACTGTTCTTCCACCATGCTGCATGTACTAGAACACTGCTTTCCATCATAACATGATTGCCTTTCCAGTTTCTCGTGAAGTGGAACAACAAATGTCTTTTCCTTCTCAGTTTCCCCATTTTGAGAGGTTAATGGTCATGTTAACGGTGATGCTTCATTCTGATACTAAAGCAGTTTATTTCACTGTTCATTTAGGGCTCAATCTAGGGTCTTTTAAAATTGCTGAACGTGTTTTCTCTGGTGTCAAAAACAGCTAGATTGTCTTTTACATCATTACCAACCCTCAGAGTGCTGTCTTAGCAAAGGGTAACTGATACGCCATTTAGAGCACAGACACATTGAGGACTTTGTGAATTATATTTTTGCATGATGACTGAAGTCATAAGATTTGACAACAGGTGCTCTACTGGAAAGCTATTACCAACTTTTCTCTTTCTAAATTTTGTTATATAAATCCTGTGTGCTTAGGGTTTGAGTCTCCTACTGGCCTCTCGCCTTCCCCATCAGCACCAGCTTGGCAAGGACGAAGGGTTGCTAGCTCCAAACTTTGGATGTTAGAATTCTCTGCATTCTTGGAACAACAACAAGACCAAGACACAGTAAGATACACACTTGACTTCCACCCTTCATTAATTTTTGGTCTTTAGGTAGCTCCTGTTCATCATGGATATGTTATGCTACTATATGTTTATGGAAATACTTGCTTCATTGCTCTACTGAGAATCGAAATCCGTCTTTGGGGAACACAAGATATCCTTCTCTTAGCAGGTAGAATTGCCTATAGCGATATAGCCAGCCCTGTGCGATGTGCTTCTGGCCTCCCTTTCCATGGTTATGGATGTTCACATACCATAGCTCAAGGCACTGAGGTCATAAGACAGTGGTACAGCCCCTGCTGGGCTATTCTAGCTGTCCTGTTCAGTCTTGGAGGATAGACCCAGAATCAGACCATGGTAAGATCACAGGAAGCCACGTATTTCTCTGGTGTGCTGGGAACTTAAATTTGGGGGCAACTGGGATGAATTTGCATCAATGTGTTTCCATGGTGCCACCTATAAAATGGAAGTAGTAAGATTTGCCTGTCTCACTAAACCTTGTGATACTGCGTCTTGAGACGTACATTGGTGATAGGCCAGTTCCATTTCCTCTGTCTGAGACAGGAAAGTTCAGAAAAGTTGATAGTATTGGGCTGGTACCTTGCTGTGGGATTTCAGGCAGCTATTCCTAGGACGCGAGCATTGATGTTTGACTGAGTGATCTGTGACAGGTAACTGTATCTCAGGTTATTTCAGACTATATAGCAGCAGCATGAGGCAGTGATTTAGGAGTGAATACAGGAAAAAATCCAGCAATAATGTTTCAAAAGAAGCAATAAGCATGGATGTATTGACAGGAAAAAAATATCAGCATAAGCTGGTATTAGCAGAGGTATTTCTGCTAACACTTCTGCTCTTTTAGAAAGTGCTATCAAATCTTCAGTGACTTCTAGTAGTCTTCTGTTAAGAACCATGAATGTTCAGTATGGACTAAACAGTACTGAATGATTCCTAATTCCATGTTTTTCCTCTTCTTGCAGTATAACAAACACCTTTTTGTGCACATTGGGCAGTCAAGCCCCAGCTACAATGACCCCTACCTCGAGGCAGTGGATATCCGGCAGATCTATGACAAGTTCCCTGAGAAAAAAGGGGGCCTGAAGGAGCTCTTTGAAAGGGGGCCAGCTAATGCCTTCTTCCTTGTCAAATTCTGGGTAAGGGAAGGACCTTTTGTAGGGTACCCATTTGCTATGAAGTTCTCACTTTAAAAGTGGTGACCTCGCTAGCTGTTAGAAGACTGCTGTCTCACAATTTTCCCTGTGCAGGTAACCTAACAGTCACTGGCGATCTTTCCTTGACTGCACAAAGTCCTCATTCTGGCCTGGAGCAAGATGTACCTTTCACAATGTCATCTGTAGAGTTGTTCTTGACTAGTGCCTGGAGATTTTATTTGCTAATGGTGACTTGGGCCCTTTAGAATTTTTGTTTATGTGTAAGACAAGAATTCAGAGGGAATTATTCTCTGCATACTCATATGTGTTCCCTTCTCTCAGTGTCGAGTAACTTCTCAATCAGAGGCAACATTTTTCCATCTCTTCTCCTATCTCATTAGCTGCATTTTATTATCCAAGTACTAATAATTTACAGATGCATATTTACTGCAGGCACAAGGACAGATAAGAAAAATAAGAGAGACACATATAATGAAATGGGATTATGCTGATAATATATTACTGAAATAACTTCTGGGAAGTTGGTAGAAATCAGCCTGGCAAAAGCCTACTGACTCAATTTGGATTTTTGTGAGTTAGCTGAAATTTGCAAAAACTGTGCCATTGTGCTGCAGGATACAAACAAAATAGTTTTGGTGATTGATATTATCATAGGGATTACAAGATTAAAAATAATAGCAGCTTGGGGCAGTTGCACGCTAAACGGCTGAGGGAATGTGTAATGGGATTTGGAGCCTTTCACCTTGAGTTTACCACTTGTAATTCAACCCCAGGTCAGGAGTGAGAGGATGAGAAATAAGCTTTCATATCTCACACTCTTCATACAAACTGGCACTAGAAAACCTCTTAACTGGTGCTTTCAGGAGAAGGAAGAGTTAAGTGCCTTGAGATGCAACTTCCCAGCTGTCCCAAGCCTAGCCTTTCTAGAACTGAATTGGAGAATGTTGGCTGGGAGTCTGCTGTTCAAGTGTCTGGTGCTTAGAGAGTTGGTTACTGGTGATTCTTGGAGACATGTATTTTACAACCCGCAGACTGTGTGCTACTGAGCTGGGTGCCTCATGGGATTAGCCTCTGTCAGAGTACAACAAAGCCTGCTTGGGAAGGTTGAAACAAAAAGTAAAAGACCAGCCCTGTTCTGGTGGAAGAGAAATATTTGGGAGAGACAGTGGCACTTTACTGAGAAGGATATCCTTTGACAAAATCTGGGTAGTGATTGCCCTGCTGAGAGCTGTCTGAAAAAGGAAACAGAAATCTGATGTGACAAAAGAAAGGAAAAAGAGTAAGAGGAGATAGCTTCTAAGAAATGGTACGTGGAAAAGTAGGAGCTGCAAGAGCTACTTCTTGCTGTGGGGTAGGGATCCCCAGAAAGTCTTCATGTCAAGGCGAAGAGCACTGTGCGGTATCACTCTGAAGTGCTTTGGAAGTTTCAGGAACTAAAAGGAAGAGCTTAGAGGGAGTTGTTATATAGAGAGAATAAAACACTTTGTATTCATTGACTTAAAGAGAGAGAAATCATAATGAAATTGTGATCTAGTGCAATTGTGATTTTATTTGTCAAAACTATTAGTGTGTTTTTGTGCTCGTGGGGTTGGGTTTGGGAATTGTGTGTGTTTGGGTTTTAATATAAGAAGGATAAATGTGGCCTATGGATCATGTGAGACCAACTTAAGTTAGGCTTTTGAAGGATTTACGTGGTGGGATGTCATTAAGTTGGACTCCTTCTGGGCCCATGTGAGATGTTTGGTGTTCAGAGGGTAGCAACTCACTGAAATTTGGCTTGCATAAAGAGATATGACATAGGATTTGAAATACCTTTACTACAACCCAGGCATGATGTCCTAGGGCTCGGCATCTGTACACTTATAATGCCAGTGATATTTCTGGGCTTGGTGTAATATTTTGACTTTCTGATTCTTTTTTTTTTGGTACCCTTGCATTGTTGAATCCCATCTGGAGTTAACATCAGGTTTTATTGGTGGAAACATTACAGGCTGTCACTTACAAATACGATAATTTTACAAGTCAAGTTATTGACTGAATGGAAGCTTCTAAGGCTTTTAAGAAGTAAATCCTTCAGTCTTGTATTTGTTTCTCAGTGTAGACAGTAGTAGGGGGATGAAAACACCATTCCTGATGCCATATTCTGGATGAGAAAGGATTGGGGCACTTTTATGATTTGCACTGTGTTTCACAGGAGTACTTACATTAATCCTGTTGTAAGATTTCAGCCAGGATCTCTAAGGCAATATAACTAAAGCTGTTCAAAAAAACTTCTGCTCCAGAAATTTGGACTTTTTTGAGGAAAACTCTAAACCTTTTTGTTGCAAAACTTTGTATTCAACATGCCTGAAATATTGTGGCAATGCAATCTTACAAAACAAAGCATGTGAACCATGCCTGTAATATACCACGCTACATGTGTCATGGGACTTCCTGAGTTTGGTGTATTGCAATAGATGTGTATAGTGCAACCCACCAACCAATAAACACTTTTCATGGATAAGGCAATGTGATTTAAAAAAATAGATTAACAGAAGAAAACTAGATTTCAGCTGAGATTTTTATACCTCTCTGCATTTTTATACCTCTGTAACAGTATATGCTAAGGTGCTTTTTTCATTTTGCTGCCTGATTGCTCTGGACTTCTATACAAATATACTGTTGATGTCCAAAGATGTGTTGGATAAAGCAATTACCACGCTGTTGAATTTATAGCATCATTTTAGGATAAAAGTATTATCCAAAAGCAAATTACTGATAACCTTGAACTGGCTAAGTAGAGTTAAATACTTGAAGGGGTGTTTTAAGACATGAAGATAGGATAGATTTTTCAAAGGTTCTGGATTGAAGTGGTGGTTGCAGGTGGCAAAGACTTAAAAATCAAGGCATTGAATAAGTTGGGTTTGTATATATGTAGGTTTAGGCTTGAAGAACCTGAGGCAGGAACCTGCCATTACTGCACTAAGCATTCAATATACCAGATGATCTGTTGTGCACCAGAAGCCTAACTTGAAACACCAGGATTGGGGTGTCTTGACATCACTGTTCGCACTTAGGATCTAGTGTGACTGAGAAAGAGATGTTAATGTTTGTTCAATGGTCCTTTAAACTATTTATACAATAGCTAAGAGTTAAAAGTTGATTAATTTGAAACATAAGCAGTGTTTGCAGTTCTTCCTTGATTTTGGCATTGGGAGTTTGGTACAATGAAGTAACTCTTGGACTTGGATTGGCAGGTTGTGTATGACATCTGTTTGACATTTCTCTGTGCTCCAAGAGCATTCTAGCACATGACAATGAATGTGAGACATTAGCCTCCCAACACATGGGCAGTGGCAGCTCTGCTCTTTTCCAGTGTAATATTATCTCTACCACCTGTTACTTGGTTCTCCCCATGAACTCCTTCTATATGCATCATTATTAATAGTTTGGGGAAGAGGCGTTTTCAGGGCTTTGCACATTAGTAGAATGGTGCACTTGCATCTTGAAGTTTTCAGAAGTTGTGAGACTCTGGGTGGAAGACAGAAGGAAAATGACAAACCAGAAATTCAGGACAGGCAGTACTTTGTCCAGAGCAGCCATCTGCAGAGGGGTGGATCAGGGGAATTGCTTGGGAGACCTTTCCTGCCAATGATGAATATATGTAGTAATTTCTTCTCAGTGATAGGCAAGCTGAACCAGTAACATCACTGAGTGTTTTCTTTCCAGTAAATAAATTACACTTTTGTGGAAGGAGCTGAAGGGGTGGGCTGGAGACTGCTGTCCTGCACTTGACTTCTCTCCTGTACCAAGCAGATCCAGTCAAAACAGCAGCAGTGCAAATTCCCCTTGGCACCTTGCCCTGCCCACTGTATGCCTTCAATCCTGACCTGGCAGATACTGCCTGGAGAACAAGGAGACGGTAATTTGGGTTCCATGTCCATTCTGTCCTTGGCACTTCTGAGGCAGCAAACAAGACAGCAGCTAGCAACAGAGATTTTTATAGAATCATAGAATCATAAAATGGTTAGAGTTGGAAGGGACCTTAAAGATCATTTAGTTCCAATCCTCCTGCCTTGGGCAGGGACACCTTCCACTAGACTAGGTTGCTCAAAGCCCCATCCAGTCTGGCCTTGAACACTTCCCGGGACGGGGCATCCACAACTTCTCTGGGCAGTCTGTCACAGTGTCTCACCACCCTCAGGGTAAAGAATTTCTTCCTAATATCGAATCTAAATCTACCCTCTTTCAGTTTAGAATCATTACCCCTTGTCCTATCGCTACACTCCTGATAAAGAATCCTTCCCCATCTTTCCTGTAGGTCCCCTTTAGGTTCTGAAAGGCTGCTATAAGGTCTGCCCAGAGCCTTCTCTTCTCCAGGCTGAACAACTCCAACTCTCTCAGCCTGTTTTCATAGGAGAGATGCTCCAGCCCTCTGATCATCTTTGCGGCCCTCCTCTGGACTCGCACCAACAGGTCCATGTCCTTCTTATGTTGGAGGCTCCAGAGCTGGATGCAGCACTCCAGGTGGGGTCTCAGGAGAGAGGAGTAGAGGGCAGAATCATCTGCCTTGACCTGCTGGCCACACTTCTTTGATACAGCCCAGGATGTGGTTGGCTTTCTGGCCTGCGAGTGCACATTACCAACTCATGTTGATCTTGATCTGTTTTATGATCATTGCACATTTTTTCTGAGAATGGATCTGACAGCCCATTAATTTCACCTGCAGTCACCAGCACCACCTCCTACCAGATGCTACCCCCCAGTAAGGGGACTCTGTCAATGGCCCTTCTTTCGCCAAAGTTATACCCCACAGTGTTCAAGAGTACCGAGATTGTTGGCAGCAAAAAGCGGATTGAAAGACTGAATTTCTGAGGGAATCTGTCTGCTGGGTGTCCAAATAACACAATCCTGGGGGGCTAGCTAAGTCACAGCTACCTGTACCATTGGCAAAGCCTTCTGCTATCTTTGGCTAGCTCAGAAACTCTCCCCTTTCCCCTTTCTTGGAGGCTGAGGCTGCGCTGGCACAAGTTTTGGACTGTTCTTAAAGAACTGGTCAGCATATGCCTTTCCATTGACCACGTGGGACCTGTGTGCAAGATATCGGCAAGCTATGGTTTCTCACGGTATTTAATGCCATTTGGACTCTTGTGCAATCATTGCTTTTCAAAGCCTCAGATAAGCTGAAGACTGATTCTCAAAGGTTGCATTCCCCTCTGTGAAAAGTTTCAGAAAAAATTTGATTCACAGCCTCATCCTAGTGAAAATGAGCTGTTTCTTGGTAATCAGTTGTGACTCTTACTCCCACCAAAGATCAGACAAAAATCTTGGCTTAGTACATGGTTAAGAGTGCATAATGCCAACTCTTCTGTAAGTGTTTCTTTCTTGGGATTGCAGAAGTTGAGTGAAACACTCAAGCTCATCAGAGCTTTTTTCAACAGAGCTGCTAAGAGACTCAGACCACCGATATGATTTAAAAAAAAAAGAAGTAATACTAGCTTATTGAGAGTTACTATGCCTTTCCCTGAACAAATACCTTCTTTTCCATCTAGAAATCTTGTCTTGCAGGTATTTAAGTATTCTGCTTACTTCTCTGGAAAGGAGGAAATCTCAGATGTTTCCCCCAAAACAGGCAGATCAGCTCTCTTGCATGCAATATGTAGGCCTCTGAGATGTGCTAGATCACAGATACCTCACTGATTGTAGTTTCAGCATGTTTGGAAGTCATCAGGTAAGCTATGGACAAGTATATCATCCATGTTGAGCTTGCACACTGGATTGAATACATCCCAGACACATCAGATTGCTGTTATGCTAGAGTGTACACAGCTTTTTGTATCTAGAACTTCTTGGATAGAAAGCAAGAACCCTGACTTTGTCAGATAAAGTAGTATGGTCCAGTTGGTGGCTCATGACTCAGATTTATCTTGTAATATGCCTCATCTATTTGATCTTCTACCTTTGCCCTTGAAGAGACAGAGAACAGCTGTTTGAGTGCTGGACACCACTCCACCAGCTGAATGCTGCTGCCCCTGCTGCAGACCCACCCTGTTGCTAGCAGTGGCTAGTGGGACCCTGGGAGGCAAAGCAACTCAGCCCATTGGGTATGGACTTTCCTAAATCCTGACTATGTCTCCTTTGGCTGTCTAGGCTGGGGTAAGGAACATATTCAAGAGTTATCTTACTTGTTGTTGGACATACTAGTGCCAGTGAGGAGGTGAGGTCCCTAGGTTCTAGTCTCCAGGTCTGAATCACGTTCAGTTATGTATTCAACAAGTCCATGCATTCCCAGACTGTAAAGCAAAGCCTTCCTACTTGATGAAGTGCTGGGAAGATGAATTTCCTTTAAGTCATAGTCACTATTATTCCCTTGCATCTTTGCTGGATGGAATGTACTTGACAGAGTAAAGCCGACCTTTCTCTGCTCACCTTGGGTGCTCACCCCAGGACTGGGTGTGCTTTGACACAAGGTTTTCTTTAGAAAAAGACACTCTGAAAGTTAAGAGAAGAGTCCTTTCCCCAAAGCAGCAATGTGGTTTCTAGTCCTGATGGCCTAGGTGTTGTGAGGAGCTCATAGGCATGGAGGCCGTAGCTTTTTTCGATGTTAAGTTAAAAGCAGTAGCTCTTTTGGCCATTAGGGACCCCATGATGTGCAGTATGATTTTGTCCTGGTGCAATCCTGGAAAGTTTAACTGCATACATTAGTGATGTACCTCAGTGTCCAGTTGACATTTAGAAGTTAATTTGGCTATGGCAGATAACAGTGTTTCTCCTTAATTTTCTATCTTGTGTCCCTTCAGGAGGTAAACATTGCCATAGCAAGGAAAGCTAACAGATTGGAGTTCCACTCTTGAGCAGTTCTTTGGTCTCATATTCATGTACATCATTGCCATTTTCAGTTTACATGAATAAACCAGGTTGCAGATAATTCAAGAGCAGATATGTGTATGCTAAATAATCTCTGGTACGGGGGCAGTGACTTCCACAAGAGGGTGGGAACCAGCAGCTGCAAGTAAATAAGCTGTAACTGTAAGGCCAGCAGTATCTGACGTGCTGCAGCTCCATTCTCCTGCAAACGTGAACTGGAGCCCTCAGCTAGCTGCTACTGTCATTCCCTGGAGTTGCTGAAATTCCATGTATGGGCTGAGATTTTCAGAGGTGACAGGAGATGGGTGCACAGCTCTTGTTGGCCGACCACCCTAAGACATGTCTGACAGTTCTAGCCCTTAATATGGGACATGCTTTAGAATAAAAGGTGCAATGTAAATGTCAGGGAGTTCCAACATGACCCCATTGCTTCACTGCAACAGGGCTTCAAGGAACCTGGTTGTACATAATGTTAGTGAATGGCAATGATGGCTTAATTCAAACAGTATTACCAGTATTACTGCCAAATAGTTTAATGTTGATTAATCAGATGTTAACTAGCTGTGAAATTCTACAGTCTGGTCTTTTGATGGGAGACTTGCCAAATTGTGGAGACACCTAGAGTGGCTTCTTAAAATTAGGGAAGTTTTTCTTATGAAGTGGAACTAGTACCTTTCTGCTTTGCCTCATATTGACTGCACTCATCTTTTAATTTCCCATTAAGAGTTTAGGGGAATGTAACCTTTACTTTACTAGTGAGACCCTGAAAATGTTTGTCTGGTTCTGCAGTGAGGGCCTCTGCTATGTTTATGTAGCAGTGGTCCAACCAAGCTTCTGTAGCCTTGACGTTTTGTTCTTTTGACTCAGTGGGACAATTTCTTTGGAAAAATATAATTGGGTCCATACATTGTGTTTAACACCCCCAAGGGAAATAGCTGAAAAATATTGTGAAGGACTCATAGTCTAGTTCCTCTCTGGACAAGGGAAGGAATTAATCTTTATTCAGACAGCTGGAGTATGGGTCAAATAAACAATACAGTTAGTTGCATTGACATGTAAATGCGTATTACAGTAACTCAATAAAAACCTAACCTGGAATACAGTAGTACTGCTACTCTCTAATACATGTACATTTGTGGTGCTAACAAAATAGCTGCATAACTGTAGTGGAGAAAATTTGATAGCAAGAACTTCAGCATGACTGTAATAATTCACTTGGCAACCTGAATTATGATTAAGTCTGTAATGCCTGTGCCTTGTTCCTATTAATACCTTTGCTACCAGGTTAAAGCTAGCCTGGATTTGCCCACATACTCTACTCCAGTGTAGACAAACCATCACAGCATAACACTGCATTACAGTTGTTTAGGTGGTCATGACAATGTAAAAGCTTCCAGTCTTCCTCCAGCTGTTGTTTCCAAGTCTTGTACAAAAGTTATCCCTACCTCAGTGGTGCAAATGTGAATGATGTAAAATGATTTTTAAAAAAGTTTTAAACCCAAATTGTTTTACTGTTATATTTTAACATGTGTGCCCAAATCTGTTTTCAGCTCAGTGAGGAGAGAGAAAACTATGGGGGCAAAAAGGGGTAAGTTGTTAAGAGAAGTCAGGAGCCTATTCAGCTGGATAAATTGTTTTGTGAAGCTATCTTCTGAGGAGAAGCAAACATGAGAATAAAATAATTGCCAGCTTTGTACAACTATCTCCTGATAAATCAGAGGATGCTTTTGAATATATAGTATGCAGGAGATATCAAATTCAGGAAAACATAAAGGGATGAGTGCACAGCTGGTGTAAACTGGCATGAAAGTATTAACGCATGTAGGGCCAAGCGTATTCACCAGGGCTGAAGATCTGTCACGACTTCAGAGGGAAGGATTCTACTTAAAAGTGGGAGTCATAGAGACAAAGGCAAGCCATTCTGACAAATGGACTTTCTTTCATCCATAATCTGTGATGAAGATGGTACGACCGTTAAGGATTTTTGTAGAAACTGTGGGAAACAACACAGTCATTTTGAAGAGTGATATATGATCATGCATTTAAATACTGTGCTATTATGCTGTCCCTTAAGAGCAGAGATGAACAGAGTGAAAGCTGTACGTCCATCCCTAATGCTGCCAATGTTGATGTGAACATTGGAGCATTCTGTCATCTTGTCTGGACTGAATCTTTGTCCCACTAGAATTATCTGAATGCTACTACTGCTAGTCTAGAAGATACCCCAGGAGACGCATTGCCCACTGTACTTAATCAAAAACCTATCCTACATCTGTCTTTCACTTGCTTCTGAGTTGGTACTTCAAAAAAAAAAAAAAATCATGGTAATTGGATTTTATTGGTTTGTTTGGTTGGACCTTCTGTGGCATCATTTATCTAATGCAGATGGTAGTTCTTCTCTAGGTGGTAATATGTGTGCACCAGGGCACAGTGGCAGCAATGCCCCAGTGTTGTGCTAAGTGGAAAATGGAAATGGATCTTCTGAACTAAATGGGGAGATGGTTTATTTTATTTCCTTTACTACCTCCTCCTTCACCCACCTGAAGTGGCAAGTTGAACGGCCATGGGAATTGGATTGAATGGAAATACTGCACGTTATTACATGGCTGCTTTTCCTGCTAGTGCTTTTGGCATCACTGTTGGCAAAATGACGAATTCTTCTGTGACAATAACTCTGTGTGATGGGAGCTGCTGGTGAGTGTTGTGGCCCAGGCCAACTGTCTAGGAGCAAAACTGTTAACTTGAAAGAAATGAAAGAAACAAAGCATGGCTTCTAGCAGGTTACTAGTTACTGCTGTAGTTACTCAAACCCAGCATTCACTGGAAGAAGCAGTCCTGCCTTCTGCTTTCCCCATTGCTTCCCATCCTCCCAACACATGTTCTTTGTCTGAACACACACAAGTACTTCTGAATCAGGTCAGGGAACTGATCCCACTGAGAACTAGCTGAGCAATTCCTCAGTGAGCCTTGTAATACAGCTACAGAAACATTTGTGTCAGTACAGGGGGAATGAGGAGGCAAAAACTGGTCTGGAACAGCAAGACTGCTCTCTCTTGGTGTCAGGACCAGCCCGGTGTTATCAAACCTTGAGGTGCAGTTTCCCAAGAAGCTCAAGCCACCCTAAGTATGTGTTATTGTCATAATAGGCAGTCTTTGTGCCCTCAACTTTTGTGTGTGTTTTCACCTCTTCCAGCCCCTGCAGCTTTGTGGGGATCCAAGTGAGCTTTCTTGTCTGACTGAAAACTAACCCACCAAAGCCACAAAAGAATTTGTTTTGGCTGGGATCAGCTCTCTTATCTGGCTAACCACAGAGTTGTACAATTGCTGTTGGTGGCACAAAGGCAGCAGCATGCTTGTGTGGCTACAGATGGGGAGAAGGCTGGACTGGCACTTTCTAGGTTGACTTAAACCTCTTGTGAAATTGCTACTTAAGAGAAATAAGCTAAGAGTATTACCTCATGGCAGAGAAGAGACCGGTATTTTGTATGGCAAAGAAAAGGGGGATTCATTATTGAGGTGGTCCCGTTCCAATGCTAGCATTGCTTGTCCTAAGCGCTGCTCTAGATCTCAGATAAAAAACCTTCACTGACATCAGATAAGAAAACCATGCTAGAATGGCATCTAATGCAGTCCTATTCACACTGTAGCCTCTGTAACAGGAACACACTTTATTCAGTTTTCTGTTTCCCTCAGTTCAGCAGGAAGAATAGAATAGTCTGAAGTAGCTTATGGGAACTGACCATTGCTTTTCTGCTGATGTAAGCTAGCACCTGGGCTTGTGGAGTACAGGGAAGCTTTTAGTTTTGAAAGGGAGGAAGCCGATCTGGGCATTCCCCCAGAGCCTTTGTGTTTTCAGAGCTTAAGGGAACTGCCTCTCCTTTTCCTAAGTGTGGTTTGAATGACCCCTGGTGGAAGCTTCAGACAAGCAGGATTTTTAGGTATTGGATCCTAACATGAGGCTTCAGTTGGCCAGCCTTAGGCACCCACGTTTGAAAACTGTGGCTGCTAATGGAGACAGGTTTGTATTCAGGTGGAACTGGGCTAGATCCATCAGCAACCTACATTCCTTATGTTGCATCCTGTCTACTTAAATTCTCCATATCATAGTACCTTAAGCTAATGAGTGTGTGTACTTGCACATTCCTTCTCTCTGCTCTGTCTCTTACCTGCATATCTAGTGTGGAAAAACTTTATTACAGTGCTGTACCCTTATTTTTCCTCCGTAGTGAGGCAGCTCAGTCTAGCCTGTCTGTTGCATTACTCTGTCTCTACAGTGCCCTCCTGTTTGCACTCCACATGCTTTGTGAGTACCTCCGTGCTGTCCTGGCACTGTTCAGTTATGGTAAACATCAGCTAAGGTCAGGGGGCCGTGTCATATGTTTTTAATGTTAGGAGGATATTCCACCAGATTTCCCCAATGTGTATGCAAATCCTTACCACCATTTTCTGAAATGGGAACTGGATTTTAGTGCATACTCTTCAGATTTCCCCTGCTTGCTTGATGCACGTTGATCTGCTTAAGTAGCTTTGGACACTCCAATACCTTACAGTCTTGGCTATGCAAGACCCCTTTAGGTAATGGTGAAAAAACACCACAACCATCTATTGATAACCATCTATTTTTCTTGCCTTTTTTTTTTGGCAGGCTGATTTGAACACCAATATTGAAGATGAATCCAGATCTTTCTATGGCGTTTCCAGCCAATATGAGAGCCCAGAAAACATGGTCATTACCTGTTCCACCAAAGTATGTTCCTTTGGAAAGCAGGTGGTGGAGAAAGTGGAGGTAGGGAGCAGACACCTGGGTACAAAGTTCTCTCTTGCTGCTGTTTTGTCACTTCAAGTATTCGCATCCTGCATGTATCTCAAGGCAAAATATATCCCATTCTTGTTGTTAGGGAGATGGATGCCATAGATTATTATTTCTGAGACACGCAAGTGTAAGATTGCTCCAGCCTGCAACATGGCCTTGTCTTCTCAGGACTTCATTGAAGGTCTAGTAGTGCTTGCTATATTTTTCATTAAATCTCAGTTTCTGAAGACATGTGAATATATAAGACTCTTGGCTCTGGTGATTATTTGGGTTTTTTTTAGGAGCAAAGAAAAGCTAGGAAACCTGGATCCATGTTTTGTAGTCCAGAAAGGTGAAAACAAATAGGCAACATCTCACTCTCATCAGTGTTCTTAAACAGATCATTTAGAGACTATAGCTATTAATTAAAAGACTGTAATAGTTTACAGACTACAATCTTACGATTTTATGAGGCTTATCTTAGTGCTTGTACACTTACAGCTCGAGCAACTGTGGAGCTGCATAATTATGCATCTATCTGGCATTGAAGAAATTCTTTCTGATGCCACAGTCAGCTTCTAAGAGAGTTGCTCTGACCTGCTTCCTGCTGCTCTCTTTCTCAAGGAGCCTTTAGATGCAGGAGTGGCTGTGTGCAGAACACCAGGTGTTCTTGTGTCAGCAAGCTCAAGCTACATCCTTCCCCCAGTCCCATCTCTAGTCATATGAGAGACATACCTGAAGTCTGGTTATGTATTTGCATGATGGGATAGATAGGTCAAAGAAAGGTATCATGGTGCACAGGAAAGGAGACCAAGCTCTTGAGGTGAAAGGACGTAATAGGCATTTAAAGGTCTGCTGCGAAATGATAGAATTCAGCCTCAGCTTCTGTTCAAAGGAAGATGAAATATACAGGACCTAAGAGGTGAACATTAACAAAAAAATCCCTCTGTGTAACATTGGCCAGACCCTCTCCTAAGAGGGAGGAGAGACACTATGCTCTCTCTCAGAGGTACCAGAAGGCTTTAATCCTTTCCAGCTGTGAAGCATCCTGAACATACAATTACCATCATTACCAGGCGCTTCCTGGTCTTGTTAAAGCAGCAGTTTTTAACTTTTTCAGTTTATCCACATCTAATATTTTTCCAGTAGAGATGCAGACCATAGTATAGCTGACAATTGGTCTGCTCCTCTAAGTTACCTTTCACAGCTCCTTGGCAGTTTGCTGATCATAAGCTGGAACACACTGTTCTGAAGAAAAAAGAAATCAAATCAAGCCAAAGAAATTAGAGGGCTGAAGGAGACTGACCTTCGTGCGTAGTACTGTAGAGGAATGATTAATCAACTCATTACTGTCAGTAAAGTGACTTGAAAATGACATTGTAATCCTTCTGTTCTGGGGCCCTTTATGTGACTAACGCTACTAATGTGACGTTAGTCCCATATGCCCCTTTTGTGTTTTACATTGCAGACAGAGTATGCCCGCTATGAGAATGGACACTATTCCTATCGCATTCACCGTTCCCCTCTCTGCGAATACATGATAAACTTCATTCATAAACTCAAGCACCTTCCTGAGAAGTATATGATGAACAGTGTGCTGGAGAACTTTACTATCTTACAGGTGGGACTTTCAACTGTTTTCATTGGAGCTTGGAAACATGTAAGCCCCATGCAGGAGTTCACTGTTGTGAGTCAAAGAAGATTTCCTTTTACACATCAGCATCTAATTGAACTTAGTATCTCTCATGTGTGTTGCACCTCAAGACCATTTATGGAGCTCTAGAGATAGTAACTCATGCAGAGAAGCAGCAGAAGAATTTGAGAGATCTGAGTAAGAAAGACAAAAAAAGAAAGATAAAGGGAGAACTCACGAGGCAGAGAGATAAAGGAAGGACAAAGATGCAAAAGTCAGTGAAGGAAATGCTCATTCCACTATTGGATGAACATTGAGGTCCTTTCTGTGCCCTGGGCCTTTTTGCAAGGTAAAAAAAACCAAGAGCACTGTTAAGTGGCTATATAATTTTGTCATGGGAAGAGTTCTTCACTGACCAGGTAGGGGTAAAAAACCAGTTGTTTCCTCAGGACCATCCTGAACGTGGAAAGAATATGGAGGCATGTAAAGGAAGGGACATGTTGGGGGAAGCTCTGTGACACCTTCATGAATCACTGCAACCTCTAGGTACGGCAGTACTACAAGGCTACAGCAACTTGATTTGCATTAGTGTCTATGTTATAACAGGAGTCTTTCCAGGCTCGAATGCAGCCTAAATTTGGGAAGAGGGCAAAGACAGCTTAAAAGGTGGATTTTCCTAATGGACTGGGTTCTGTGCGCGCCTCTACAAGATGCGTCACAGATCTTTGCCCAGAGAACTTGAGGTTGGGTAAGTAGAAGAAATGCTAGACACTGTATGAAAGAATGGAAATCAAGTGGTCTTCATTCCATCCCCTGGAGATCTCGTGGGACTTCACACAACTCATTTCACTGAATAACAGAATCACAGGGGTTAGAAGGGACCTCTGGAGATCATCTAGTCCAACCCCCCTGCCACAGCAGAGACACCTACAGCAGGTTGCACAGGATGACATCCAGGCGGGTTTTGAATGTCTCCAGAGTCGGAGATTCCACCACCTCTCTGGGCAGCCTGTTCCAGTGCTCTGCCACCCTCAAAGTAAAGAAGTTCCTCCTCATGTTGAGGTGGAACTTCCTA
>VYXH01002816.1:91849-129917 GCA_013397275.1 Burhinus bistriatus | reverse complement strand
GAACTGGCCCTAGAATTGAGCCCTGAGGAACACTGCTGGTGCCTGGTCACCAGCCAGATGTAGCCCCATTCACTACGAGCCTTTGAGCCCTACCCTTCAGCCAGTTCTTCACCCAGCACACCGTGAACCTGCTCATCCATCAACTGTGGTTGGACAACTTGTCCAGAAGGATGCTGTGAGGGATGGTATCAAAAGCCTTAGTAAAATACAGAAAAACTACATCCACCGCCTTCCTCCACTAGGTAAGTGACCTTATCATAAAAGTATATCAGATTATTTAGACAGGAATTGCCCTTTGTGAATCCATGTTGACTGTGCCTGGTGATTGCGTTGTTCTTTAAATGCCTTTCAATAGCACCCAGTATGATCTTCTCCGTAATTTTTCCAGGTACTGAGGTTAGACTAACAGATCTGTAGTTTTCTGGGTCTTCCCTCATACCCTTCTTGTAGACTGGAATAACACTGGCTAGCTTCCAGCCAGTGGGGTCCTCTGATTTTTGCACTCATTTAAGCACAAACTGCAGCAGGACGAGCCTTACAAGACATAGACCTGTACCACTGGAGTCCCAGTGGGCCTGGACAATCAATTTAATGTGGAAGGGGGACTAATTTACTTCCTATTATTACATGCCATTTGATCTGTTGTAACTTTCCAAGTGCAGGTTTCTGCCTGCATGTAGAAGGTGTCCCACAGGGATGAGTATTTACCAGACATCACTGTGGAGCAGCTGACACGATACTGCCTCTGACATGCACATTGCACTTTTCTGATCATGGCCTGCATCTAGGTCATAACCTGTGCTTTGAAGCACAGGAAGGAAAGGATGTGGGTAAGGAGGATAACAAAGATGATGCCATGAAGTCAGAGCTGGAGAAAGATGGTTTTGTCCTTGTTATGGGACAAGGTGTCCATTTATTTTTTCTGTATAATGAATATAATTCCTTCCCCCTACCCCACCCCGGCCTCCCTCAATCTTGCAGACTCCCAGAGGCTGCTTTTAAGGACTGTGCAGGGCTAGTGCTGGTAACCTCTGTGCAGGAGCCAAAAGTGGCTAGTAAAGGACAGAAGCACTTTTTGCACCTATTAAGCAAAATCTACATCTTCTTCCTGTGCACAAAGTTCCTGCTGCGGCTGCTCTCTCTAACACAAATAAATGCCTTCAAGAACTGACTTCCAAACAGCAACACAGAACATAGATGTCAACAGCTTTCCATAAGATCTGTATGGCTGGCAACCAGAATCAGTCAAGCTTGGAGAAAGACAAGCCAGGTACATTAAACACCTAGAAAACAGATCATCTTGAAATCCCTGCTCTGTGCTACACATGAAAAATCCATGCAGGCACAGTCCTGCTCTTCCCCGTCAGGTGCCATTGCTAGCCACAGCAAGGTGACGAAACCACACAGGACCAAATTAACTACTTCTCTGCAAACCAACCAGCCCCCACAGCCGGCCACGTAGGCGTGAACGTCACGAAGTGGCTACAGTCCATAGTCCATTACCGATGCATGCACCTGCCTGTTTCAGCCCCATGCAATTTCCTTCGTGATCTGTGAACATGTGTGGAGCAGACAACAAATCAAATAAAACCTCACTAATGAGAAAAAAGACTGACTCTTGGGAAAAGTATTTTTGGCCAACACAGACAACAAATGTTTTGAAATGGAACCCTGTACAAAGGGCAGTGTTTAGTCCCTGGCGATGGAAAATCACTTGTGATGTGTATTACTACCCTTCTGCAAACTGGTTCCTTGCATGCATCCACTGCAAGTTTACACTGGTACAGCAAACCCCCATGGAGTAGTCCCTAAAGAAGATGAGCCCTAGAAGTCTACTTAGTCCATCAGCTGATCACGAATAAAACCACATTAGCACAGTTTTAAGATGTTATCAAAGAAACGAATACAAGCCAACAGGCTGAAGAAGAGATTAAATCTTAGGACAGTTGATTTAGGGACACTCATGCAGGTCTTTTTCTTACTTAGTAGCAATGAAAGCCTCTTCTCTGGCACTGTTCCTTTCTACAGTTGCTCTTGGAGTTCACAGCTCCTTGGTGTCAATAACCAGGGTGAGCAAGAGACATCTACCTGCCTTTCAAACTCTGTGGAGAAACAAACAGAAAATTCATGTGTCTGGGAGAGCTCACTTTTATGGAGGCTACCAGTTGAAGAAGATTTAATAAAGCTGTGAGTCAAAAGGGGTACTGGGAATTTTGATCTGGTCTAAAAGGCTTCCGTCCCCTTGCAAACTGGGTGAGATCCATGCAAAAATACTTCAAAGACTGAAAGGACTGTAGATCTCTGTCCCCAGGGCTTCCTTTCTTGGAATTTCACCAGAAGAAATGAGACAGTACATCAGAACTAAGAGCCAGCTGCGATTTTGCTGAAAATAAAGGAAAGCAAACACCAAAAAGCAGCATATGTTAAAAAAAGTTAGCCTATTTTCGAGGGGAAAGTCTATATTGAACTCTAAACAACCCAACAATAAATGAGGATATCAGAGTGTAATTTCTGTTGGGGTAGAAATACTAGATATATTAACCTTAGCCTATAAGAACTTGCTGTAAAATCAAAGGACAAAACAACACAAGCTGATTTCCCTGATCACTTTACAACCACAACACTAATGCATTGGAAGATAAAGTGACAAAACAGGGATCTAAATATCCATGCTTTCTTTAGAAAAAAGCACCTCAAAAGTTTCCATTCAACTGTGGCTCCTTTCTTTTTGAACCCACATGCTTCAGTTTATCAGCCCTCAATTGTGCAGCTACATCTGCTTGTGGAATCACATCAAACTCCATTACTGGAATGATTCCACTTAAAGATAGTCTTCTGAGATAAGACACAACAGACCGTGGGTCTGAGCAACACAGAACTAGCCCTCCCTTCACTTCAAAGCCAAAAGAAACACTTCAGGTAAGACAAGTTCATTTGAATTCATTCATTTATCTGTGATGAGGAGGTGGGAACTTCTTAAGCTGACATTGACAACAAAGAAAATATGTAGGTAGGCCTAGATGCAGAGGTAGGGATTGAATTTAAATCTCTTTCTACTTCAGTATCTATACCCAAGGATCAGTATTTCCTTGAGTATTACATACGTGCACCTTTGGTGCAATGGTTTCCCAGTCACTTTTTCTTCCCCGTTATCCAGCTCATATTTCCTTGGTTCTTTGACATCTTGAACCAGATGAAGGAGTTGAAGAACTTGAGTGGTGATAGCATAGAATACGAACGGGTTCACACAGGTGAGAACACCCTCAAACTTGCTCTAAAGCTGAAGCAGAGGCAGAGAGAACACGTGCTGAGCCTCCAAGAAGCTGTCAGGGAGTCATGCTGCTTCATCAATCCTGCAAGCACAGCCTACATAAAAAACAAGTAGCAAGGCAGCAGACAACTGGCATGCTTGTAACGGAACAGCAAGAGCAGGGCTTCTCTACAAGGGAAGGCTAGCCAGAAGCTTAGGTTGGCCACAGCTCTGTCAGTAACCTCACAGACTGGGGTATAGTCCCATAGACAGGTGAGCAGAGCAAGGGTTGCAAAAGGTTCCGTAGACAGTCCAGTCACTGTCAAACAAAGGTCATGTCAGGGCTGAAGTAAACCCAGGACTAGACACAGACAAACCTACAACATAGTTCAGTCAAAGACTGGAGTGGCCAGAACTGAGCACAGATAAAACTCCTGGGCTAATGCGCAGCGGGCATACAGATTGAATCTCCAGGTAAAGCTAGTCAGGGCACCTGAGGCCTATTAGTGCATTCAAGGCCCCAGGAGCAGCTTTCCCTCCCATCATGGTGTGTCCCACACCTTGCAAACTTCTGCTTTTTTGGACAAACCTCTTGGACACCAGATCCAGGTCTACTACACCGGTAGCCATGTTTTGCCTGCATTTGGGTAATTTAACATGCTGATTCAGCAACTAGTCAAGACTCCAGATCTGTAATTTCTACCATTTTTGGCCTCTTAAATGAGCCACAAAGTACTGGTGCTCATTCTGAGGAAAATAAGCAGCTCATCATTAAAGAAAAGCACCCCCCCTCACCTCCTTCAAATGGGCAACATAGCAATAATGATGGGAAGAACCCGAATATAGCAAAGCTAGAGAGTCTAGATGGATGATCTCTTTCTGCCAATAAGAGAAGCACCTACTTTCATTTTCAATCTCCCTAATTTCCCCACAGTACTCGGTACACTGCCATGCTATTATTTCATCTGAAATTGGTGGCTAGGATCCAAAGCAGTCCACATGTTACAGTAGAGGGGGTACACCCAGTGAATCACACTGGAAAGCTATGTGTCCCTTTCTAGATGCCTGAAATGCAGCTACTCAAACATGTTTTCAAAAACTGCACGTAGCCTTTAGGTTTGCTGGTCAAATGCCGTATGTTCAAGCATACTGCTGATGAGGTGCAACTCTTTCTGTTCCTCATTGTATGGACAACATCAGAGTGCCCCCATGTTAGATTCACAGAATCACAGGGGTTAGAGGGGACCTCTGGGGATCAACTAGTCCAACCCCCCTGCCACAGCAGAGACACCTAGAGCAGGTTGCACAGGATGGCGTCCAGGTGGGTTTTGAATGTCTCCAGAGTCGGAGACTCCACCACCTCTCTGGGCAGCCTGTTCCAGTGCTCTGCCACCCTCAAAGTAAAGTTCCTCCTCATGTTTAGATGGAACTTCCTACGTCCAAGTTTGTGCCCATTACCTCTTGTCCTATCACTGCGCACCACTGAAAAAAGACTGGTCCCATCCTCCCAGCACCATTCTTTAAGAATTTATAGGCATTGATGAGATCTCCCCTCAGCCTTCTCTTCTCCAGACTAAAAAGACCCAAGTCCCTCAGCGTTTCCTCATAAGAAAGATGTTCCAGCCCCCTAATCATCTTTGTAGCCCTCTGCTGTACCCTCTCCAGCAGGTCCCTGTCCTTCTTGGACTGGGGAGCCCAGAACTGGACACAGTACTCCAGGTGTGGCCTCACCAGGGCAGAGTAAGGGGGGAGGATAACCTCCCTCGACCTGCTTGCCATGCTCTTCTTGATGCACCCCAGGATGCCCTTGGCCTTCTTGGCCACAAGGGCACATTGCTGGCTCATGGTCCTCCTGTTGTCCACTAGGACTCCCAGGTCCCTTTGCACAGAGCTGCTTTCCAGAGCTGCTATTTTTTTTGGTCACATGTGGAAGACAGCTAATTGAAGCTGAAACAAAAGCCTAATGAAATTACTGCTATATTGAGAAGAGATCTGCAGCCTAGTGCATCTACAGTATCAGCCACTCCAGTCCCCAGTTTCAGAGTGATCCTCAAGTTCTTCCCTAAGCGACTGTCAAGTTCATACAAAGCTCCCATATATTTTTTACCTTCTTTCCAAGCATTTTTTACCTTCTTTCCAAGCTAGACTCCAAATGATGACTTGGTTTCACCTATTCATTTTTCACTTTGACTTGAAGGACAGAAATCCCATATACCTGGGTACAAAGCTGCTTGTGCTTATGCCAAGAGGTAAAGAACACAACATCGTGCTGTCTCTGTTAAGACAAACAACGAACCAGCACTAACACCACCACCAAAACTGTCAAACTTGTCCTCATTGCCTACTGGCTTCCTTCACTGCTCATCTTTTGAGGAAGTGGTTCTTATTCTCCAAAGTTTGAGCCTCAGTTATTTAAAGACTGACAACAATTCTGGAACGTAGACTCTTCAGTCCTCAGGTACAATGGGAGTTACTGCATTAGAGCTACAGCATCCAGGAGACGGACCTTTTTTGGAGCCTAGAACCAAAGAACCAAGTGAAATTCTCTCCACAGATCTCTTTATCTCCTGGTGCATTGCAAGACATATTTCCTTCATTATTTGCTTTGAGGTAAACACATAGCAACATTTGTGTACTTTTGTACATAAATAAATGAAGAACAGAAAGATGCTGTACATGCTTCTCTTCCGGGTGAGACAGGAACAAACATGCAGCAGATGACAGTTGTGTTGTTGGCAGTACTACCACCAGGATGCTTAGAGTCTATTGAACCTAGCAGTTTGTAAAAATCCACATAGGACAGAATGGAAGGTATGAGAGAATATATTTAATGTGAATATGCCCTTGAATTGAGAAGCATGACAACAGTAGCAGCACCAGAGAAGGAAATAAGAATACACATGGGAGCTAGGAATGTGAAACAGATCTTCCTTATGCAGAAATATTTACAGCAGACCCTTGAGTTGCTCTTCATACACTGCAAAATACAGCTCCCCCCAGGAGGCCCACGTCCATAACTGCATTGGTCTATTTCTGTAGGTACCTCTGCCTCAATTCTAGGCCACTTCCCGCTCACACACTTTGCTTAGCGGTCCATGCCAGAACCTTCTGCAGCTGTGTTAAGACTTGAGAGGCACCTCTGCTGGAAGCAGTGTTTGGTTAGCTTTTTGTTGCGCTTCCACTGATACCCAGGGGAAGGCAGGTGGGGACTTTCTGTAGGATCTCAGAGGATCTCCGTCATTGCCTTCTCTCAGCTAGGAACACAGATAACCTGCTGTGCAGACTGCAGTCTCCTGCTGCCACAGCACGGAGCTCAGACGAGCACTCTGACGAGCTACCCGCTGTGCTACGAGCCACAGCAATCTATCGGCAGTCGTGGGCTTGGGACTAACGACCGGCTTAGCCACGGGTCTGCCATTTGCAGCGGCGGTCTGGGCGCCACTGGGTTACGTTCATCCCAGCCGCCTTTCCGGCTCACAGTTTAGCGTTGCTACTGCCCCTGCCTACGTGAACCCAGAGAGGCGGTTCAACCGCAGGCCCCCCACGGCAGGGCAGGCAGCTGAGGGGTGGAGGCAGCTGAGGGAGGGAGGGAGGGAGGCGGTCAGCCCCGGCGCAGCCCGCGAACTCTGGGAGGGTGCAGGCCGGGGATGTCCCTGGGGTTCCGAGAGGCTCCCGTGGGGTGCGTGGGCGGCACAGGGAGTGGGGCGGGCCCTGGGTGCGCAGGCTCCTGGCAAAGCTCTCAGAAAAGGAATCCGGCGCGGGATGGCGGTGGCTTCTTACTCCGGCCGGCGTGAGGCGCGCTGGAGGACTGGGCCGGCGGCGCTCCCTCCCCTCCTCCGCGGGGCTGGAGCCTCCCCTGGGCAGCGCCCCCAGCTCCTCCCCGCTCGGTAGTGCCGGTCCGAGCTCCTCCTCCCGTTTCCGCTGGCAGGAGCCGGATCCGTGTCTTGCCGTGCTTCTTCAGCTCCCCCACCAGTCGGCCCTATCCGGCCCGGCCCGGCCCAGGGACGCGCGGGTGAGACCCGGCGCCGCGGGGAGGCGGCGGAAAGTTGCGGGCGCTTCCTGGCTTCGGGAGATGGCAGGAGCGGGGCGCCGGGGGGCAGCCGGTGTGGCGGTTGGAGGCGCTTGGGGAGCGGTGGAGTCCCGGCGGGCGGAGCGGAGTAGGGGTGAGGGAGGGATGCGGATGGCTCGTAGGAGTAAGGAGTGTGGTGAAGACAGTAACCCCCCACTCCCCCGGGTGGCTCGTAGGGTGGTGAAAACTGTAACCCCCTGCTTCCCCCATGGTCTGTATAATTTTTGCGGAAACAGGAAAGTTTTTTCAGGGGGACGAGGCGAGCGCAGTGGCGTCTGCGTACGCGGTCCTGCCCGCCGCCGGAGTGCCCGCGTTGCCCATCTCTCACGGGAGCAGATGGCTTTGGCTGGGGATTTTTCCCCGCCACCGGGGGAAATACGCCTGCAACAGCGNAGCGTTGCTGGCGGGCGGGGGGCTTCCTTTCTTCTCCCCTTGCGCAGCCCCCCCCGAGGCTGTAGCCGGGTGTGAGGGCGCAGAGCCGAGCCTTGCATGGGTGGGAGCGCGGAGAAGCTCCCGCGGGGGCCAGAGCACGCGTGAGACTGCGGGAGGAAAGCCCGGGTGGCCGGAGGGAGGCTGCGGTCCCGAGGACGATGGGGGAGCAAGCCCACGGCTGGCCGGTGGCCTGACAGCTCTTCTCGTCAGCCGCCCGCAGAGGTGGTGCCAACAGTACCTGCCTTCCCCCTTCTTATGTAAAATTTGACTCCAGCTTTGCCTTTTCTTGTTCAAGCTTTTGGAAACTTTTCTTTCTGAATCTTGGATATCTGCCTGTGACTGTGCTCCTTATGAGAGGTGGGTGCTCTGTGAGCTCTGCTGCTCTCGAAAAGGCCTTCAGCTCCAGAGATTTCTGATGGGCAGAGAGGAGGACCTGTGGTATGGGGATGACATGTTTGGGGGAAAAACTAGATTACAGGGTGAATAAAGCTGCATTTCTTTACTTAGTCCTTTTATCAACTCTTTTGTTCTATGCTTTTACTCTGTTTAGTTTTGTGGTTTGAACCACAGGGCTGGGAATGGGGGCACCTGATTTTCATACCTGACTGCACTGAACTTATTTTAAGGCTTTGGGGCAAGTCACCTGGGATTTGACTGGGAAAAAGTTGGATAATCTCCAGAACAGCCATGAGGGTCGAATCACAAGGCTTGTTTGTGCTGTTACTCCTAGATGGGCATAAACTTTACCCATGGATGCCAAAACTTAACATATTACTTGTGACAAATTCTTAGTAACAGATGCCACAGGTAGTTTTAATGGTTTGTTTGTTAAGTTGATAGATGAAGTTTTTTATAGCAAGTGCATATAACGGTAAAAGATAGTAGCCACTGAAGAAATGCATTCATATCCGTTATATCAGCACAGAATATGGGGCCAAAGTTAGCACTCAATAATTTAAAAAATATCAAAAGATAAATTATCAATGTAATGTGCATGTAGTTGATAACACCAAGGGAAAAAAATCAGTCCTCATAGTTCTATGACCTTTGCTTCCATTTTGCACTTTTTCTGAGCTCCAAGAGTGAAAACTGATGGAGCTGATGTAGCTTCTGTCTCCATATCTTTCCCTTTCATATTTTTAGACCTGTGCTGTTCAAGTTGCAAATCCTACAGACAAGACCTTTTCTATAATGGAGCTGTAGAACTTATGGCAAATTTGGTTTTGGGCATCTGCACTTTCTTTAAAACTAATTCTCATGAATAAAGCTGCATGAGAAGACCTTGGGGTTGAAATATAACTAATGCAGCATCATTTGGATTATTCAGACAAAGCTCTGAGGTTAGAATGATCCTGTTCATCTCTCATGAGGAGGGTGGAAGGTTTAACTGGGAATGTCAGTGGTAGAAGGGTTAACTGGGAATGTCAGTGTTATCTTAGTTATTGTGGCTATTTTAACAGCAAATAGCCAGCAGAGATACATATCCCACAGTCTTTGCTTTCCTTGCTTTTTTAAGTTACTTTCTTCCAAAGCGTGACAAACCTCAGCCTGTCCATGAGAATATTTCCAACACAACTGTGTATTTTTAGTGTTTAACCGCTCCCTCCCCAAATACACAACTAAAACATTGCAATATAGAAGTGAAACATGAGAACAGCACAAAATGAAATGGCAAAACAACACTGGGGCTGCTTGGAGGTGTTACTTTCGCGTTTGTGGCACATGTGAAATGAGCAAGTTTGCATAGAGAATGCCAGACTGTCTCATTATTACTCTGTGAGAGCTGGTATGAAGTTGGTTGGGCCTTGATCAGAAGAGTCTGCTTGTTTTAGAAGCAGTACATTAACATTCCTGTTGCACTTGGGTTTGACAATTGAAAACCCATCTCAGTTTTTCACTTTTGTCGTGTTTCAGTATTGTGCTATTTGCAAGTGACTGATGCCCCATTAGATTTCTACATTGCAAGAATGTCACCACATTTATTGATGCATAAAAAGAGATGAGAATGCTTTAAAGAAGCTGGGCATGAGCCAGCAGTGTGTCCTGGAAGCAAAGGCGGCCAACAATATGCAGGGCTATATTAATAAGACTGCAGCCAGTATATTAAGGGAAGTTATTGTCTCCCTGTACTTAGCATTTGTTAGAGTTTGGAATACTGTAGCCAGTTTTCTGCTCTCAAAGGCAAGGCATGTATGGATGAACTGAAGCTAGTCTGGTGGAGGCCCCCTAGGACCGTCGGAGGCTGGAGCACATGGCCCTCGGTAAGGAATGGGGAGCTGGGAGTTGAGTGTGGTAACCCAGCTGGCAAGGCAGGTACCCCACCAGCTAAGGCCCCGTTCCATGGTACCAGGTGAGGCAGTCAAGAGACTAGATTGCCAGGCAGGTTTGTGGTGGTAAGGAAGGTCCAAGATCAAGTTGAGCTGTCAATCAGCAGGTCAGGATCAGGCCCAGTCATGGTAATTGGGGTCAGATACAGTCCAGTTATCACAGAGTAGGTTCACAGTGATGCGACAGGTCTGAGGTCAAGTGAGGAAGTCACACCATGAGTCAGGTTCTGGATCAACAGGGGGTCCATGACCATTTACAGGCATGGCTGGAGAGAGGCACACCTACAACATAGCTTGCATAGGGACTGAAGGCCAAAGGCAGAGCTTAAATGGAGCCCCTGGGGCTGTGGGCAGAGAGTGGGGGGTGGAGGCAACAGGTGAGGCTGATCAGGGCCTTTTACTGTGCTCAGGGCCCTGATACAGTATGAGGATCATACACTGAGGGAACTGGGCTTGTTCAGCCTGGAGAAGCGATGGCTTTGATAAGTACCTTCCAGTACTTAAGAGGAGGTTGTCAAGAAGAGAGAGCTAGGCTCTTCACATTGGTACGTGGTGGTTGGATGAGGGACAACAAATACAAGTTGAAACAAGAGGTTCAAGCCAGATAAAATGAAAACCTTTTCTGCTATGAGGACAGTCAAGTGTTGGAACAAGTTGCCCAGAGGGGCTGTGCAATGTCTGTCCTCACAGGTTTTCATGGCCAAAGTGGATAAAGTCCTGTTGTGCCCTCATAGCCTACCCTATGTAGAATAAAGTAAGAGTGGAACTAGATCACCTCATACTTAGTAAAGGAATTTTAAAAAATTAAATTAAAAATTTTCCTTACTATGCTTAGGGCTTATGCTGGAAAGGGGGGGGTGTGTGGGCAGGGGGGCTGAAGATACTTTCTGTTTGAAAACTTGCTTTCCTTTACTGATTCTCAGTGTACAAAGTGCCTTTTCAGTGTAACATCACTTAAAGCTGCTTTCTGGAATAGGTCAAGCAGTGTTCTTTCCAAATTCATGTAGGAAGGGTGATGACAATACAACATGGTGCTGATCTTGTGAAAAGAGAGTATATGATCAGGGAAGAGTTCTTACCTGAGGGTTACCTTCTTTGGGTCGGTAGAAAATAGAATAAACATGTCAGGATTAGCAGAGCACTTCCCCGTTTGTGACATGGTTGTTAACGGACCTTAGGGTTAAATCAAACCTGGTAGGGCCAGCTTAGCAATACCCAGAGAATGTGAGTGGTCTTTGTCTTTTCCTCTTTACATCGCAGTGAAATTGTGGCGAAGTAAGGATGTGCTGAGGAACTGCCTTCTCTTCACCCAACGTACTAGAATTTAATTTTGAGAAGTGCTTATTAGATAGATACAAACTTTTGTATATTTTGCTCATGTGTAATAAGCTATCAGTAGTGTACTTTGTCCTTCCTCTCCATCTCTTCTGGTCTCCTAAAGCTGACTTCCAGAGGCTGTTTCTGCTGGTCCTTGTAGCCTCTCTCAGATGAAAGTTGCATTCCTGAATGTCGGTGCTATGTTTCCTGGGAAAAAAACATCAAATCGGTCTCGCGGGTCACTTCTCTGGTTCAGTGACATACTTTCTGTGGTGCGTTTGTAATGAGGCAGGACGTTGTTCTCCACTGAAAGATGGTGGATGGTTTCCTCATTGTACAGGTGTTTCTGGGAAAGTCATGTGTCTCTGTGAGTTGTCTGTTGCCACAGTTAGATGTCACTGTGCTTTGGCTGTCTTTCAGTCCCTACCTCACCTTTTCTTCTTGGCCTGCTTTTGGAAGCACTTCCTTTTCAGGCTCTATTAAACTGTTTCTTCTGATATTCCAAGCACTTGCATTCATTGCTATCAAAAATAAGCCTTGAGGGCTAGAGTTTGTAGAATAAGGCATGATTCTTGGGCAGAGCCCTGCTGCATTTGCCATGTCTGCAAGCACAGTAAAACAGGAGGCATTTGCCTGCCGTGCTTCACACAGAAGAAAGAACAGATAGGAAATGTGGGATCCCCAGTAGGTAATGAACTGTGGCGGCAGTGAGATGTATTGGGCTGTTAAACTGCCTATTGAGGATGGGTGAAAAAATCCTATTGTTGAAAAGCTTTTAAAATCAAGAGTGTAAAACAGATAGGCATGTTCTGGGGATAGCTCCAGGCAGATGAGGCAGACTAAATCATAAGCATATGCTCCAATAAGCCCTTAAATGGACAAAGGTATTAATCAAGCTCAGCATTTTTTTGCAGTGGTTTGAATATGATGTTGTGATGTTATGATAGCACTGAAGTAATAACATCAGTTTAAAAGATTTGGTTTGCATTAATCTTTGTTTCAAAAGGCATAAATTTTTCTTACTTAAGTTATTTTGAAAGCACTTTTTCCTTTTGCTGTCAGAGTTCTACTTTCTAATGCAAACTCTGTCATGCTGTTCTAATGCCTGATATTTCTGAAGGTGGAAGTGACTAATAGCTAGGGTGTTTATTTCCATGATCTCTGTTACAAATGCAAAAAAGGAAACAAACTGCATTAACCAGTGAAAAGCCGATTATATTTGTGAGGCCAAGTCACTGCATGTCTCTAGAATCAGCTGAACTGTGTGAACTGAGCTTTAGTTTCTACACTGATATTGTTAAAGTAGAACTGCCTTTGCTGTGGACATTCTTCACTGATTTACGGTTGCTTGGACTGGTCTGTGTATACTCATAATAAGGATATGGTGGAGTATATCAACCTCACACAAGCATAACGACCACGAGAGCTGTATTATCCTTATGTGTCATGTCTGGGGAGTAGGCAGGGCTAGACTGAAGAAGGAGCTCAGGGGGAAGTAAGTGAAAATGCAGGAGTCTTGAGAAGGCAGTAGGCTAAGGGAGAGGAAGTCTGTGGCCCTCCCCTGGGAGGAAGGTCTGAAAAGGAAGGATGAGGTGGTACACTGAACAGAGAGCTGAAATGTCACACCCAGCAGATTTGAAGGAGACAGCTCAAAATCTCGTGACTCTGTACTAGGGAACAGGGATCACCGCAAATCTTAGAGAGCAGAGGGCTCTGTGAGCTCTTCTGTATTTGGTGTCCTTCAAATTCACTCCTAATTGAAGTGATTCAACCTGAAGGATTGAGGGAGGCAGGGCTTGAAGTTTAAGGAATCCTGGGTTTAGGACACTGGTGGGAGGGACTCATAGGAAAGAAAATGTTGTGACAAAGGTAGACGAGTAGCACTTTCTGATTAGTAGTTTTGCCTGTATTCAGGGGTTGCACTGTTCTCTATAACCTCTAGGTAGTCATTACTAGTATCCAAATGAATGTGGCTATAGAGGGGCAAAGCCCGAGAGACAGGATTGCATACTCTAATGTTACTAACCTCAGTTCCTAATCTTTTGCAGTTTGGTAGTGAATGCTGTCTCCTCAAGTGCCTTATGGCAGTATGTTGACAAACACTGTTTTTGTGGTGATTGCAGCCATACTCAAAACTCATGTTGAGCACAGGCAAGGAGATTTTCTATTTGGATTTGCTCATTTCTAAAGGTTAAATAATTCAAGAATGCTTTTGAAAGCATAGTTTCCTTTCTCTGTGTCTATTGCTGTTTTTTACCCATAACTCCATACAGCTCAGTGTAACGTGGTTCTGCCCAGGATGTTCAACTAGCTTTATTTTGAATAGTTCTTTGATTTCTCAAATATGTACTTGTCCCAAAATCAGCTTTGCATGTCATTTTATGTTAAGATTGTAACCTTATGCGAATGAAGGTTGTTGCTTTGCTTCATTTGAAGAAAGCGTGGCTGAAATTATGAAGTATTGAAAGCAATGTTCTAAGAATGACTAGCATGTTGTTTCCAGTTGAGGACAGTGTGCAGATTATTGTTTATATGTATTTATATACGTGTGGACAAAATACCATCAGGGGAATGGAATAATGGCTCTGGCAATAGAAGAGACATGTACTAGCAACCAAACAGGAGCATGTCTCCTTGTAAAATAAATACTAAATGGCTGGCTTAGAAGCCTGTAAAGGAAAGCTTCTGAATATGAATAGTTTAAAGTGAGTCTCTTTCATATAGCAGAGCGTTTGGATGTCTCCAGTGCTGCTGTGCTGTCTCACAAAGTTTTGCCAAGTAACAGTGGCTCCGAGTGTGAAAAAGGCTCTTGCTGATCTGTTTCTCAGCAATGGAGAAAGTGGCAGGACTTTTGCATTTCATAGCACCAGGGATACTATTGATAGCAGCAGAAGCAGCTACGATGAGCTTATAAATTGTGTAGACACCTATTGCTGAGGTATTTGATGTCATTAAAGTTGAAGAGCAAGGGAGAAGAACTGCCACTCTAGAAAAATTTCCAACTTATTCCCCTCACAACCACTTGGGATGGAAGAGGGGCTGGATCCTACACTATGAAGATTCTCCTGTTTCAGGTGGGTAACAGGGAAGACCCAGGACAGTATTTCAGGTGAATGTGGCCTTAGATTAGGGTAAGAAAGCCATGGTAAAAGTAATTGCTGGGACCAGTGATCCGTAGAGGGATATAAAAGAGAGGAAGAGAATTAATTGTGAACAGGAGCTTTTTGGAAGTGGTTTCTATTCCAAATGTAGAAGGCAAAGTGAAAAGGACTGTGAAGCAGAGAAGGGATCTTCTAGAGAGAGCCAGGAGGAGAAAATGAGAACAGACAGAGAGTTTTAAGTTCCCACACCAATGTAAATTCATCTGCTTGGCTTTCAGTTTTCAAGTTCCATGTTTTCCGACCCTTTTCTGGTGGGATGGTCACCACAAAATATCTCCTGAGAGTTACAGAAGAAGCTCTCCCCTTTTAATTCTATTTTTCTTAAAATAATTTCTCAAGACATCTTTTTTAAAGCAGTCAGTTTTCCCTGAAAAATCCCCTTCATTAGGTTCTTTCTCTTTTTTGCTCTTACACTTTCCTTTTCTTACTCCACCAGTTGAAGTTTCGTACTCTGCACAGACCCCCAAGCAATCTGTTACGTCTTGCTTTCTTTTATGAAAGCAAGAAGTCCTGTTTGTGTCTTGTCCTGGCTTAATTTTCCCAGCTGTGTAGTCTCCATCTTCAACTCTTCCTTCTCATTCTATTCCCCGTCAATTCCTCCTTGAAGAGCTGAGAAAGTTCATTCTATGGTAGGAGAACCACACATTCTGTTTCGCTGTCTGTAGTCCGTTTCTTCCTTGCTGTTTTTACATTAAACCACAACAGGGGAAACAAAACTAGTTCAAGTTATTTAGATATGCAGCTTTTTTTTTCTGAACTGCTTTTTAAAGAACTTTAAAGAGAAATGTTACTTTGTGCAGGAATCTCCACCTTTCTTCCTGCTTTAGCAAACAGTATTTAATTCCTCTGGTTTTTAAACTTGAAAGTCACTTCTCAAAATCTTCGTAAGGCACTTTTCTTTTTTAGAGCTGCTAAGGCATCCCTCTCCTTTACTCTTAACAGGCACTGAGAGGTTATATTCTTTGCTCTGAAGTTGGTAGAAGAAGATACCTATCAGGCTGTTTCTGCTTGGATCACTAGACAGCCCAGTTACTGTTTCAAAGATCTGAAAATGGTTAGAGACATCAGTTTTAATTTTATTAATAAAATACACTCATCCCATGCTTCAGGGACAAAATATCCTCACAGAAAACTTGAAACTCTCTGTGACACCCAAAGCAGACATTTACCTGGTGCTGATGGCGTTAGTCCAAGACATCCATTTACAAAAGCAAACAGACTTTGCTTGCCCTTGGGACATGATTTGAGGAACTGAAAGACAAGTATGCTTTATTTTAGAGGACCAAGTGTGGTGATGTACCTAATGGGTATCAGAACGTAAGTGCCTACCNGTGATTGAGCTTTCTAGAACATAAAAAGATCTACTTTTTTTTTTTCCTAGGTTTTTCTAGCCCTCATGTTTGTCTCCCCTCATTGCAGGGGGATTGGACTAGATGACCTTTAAGGGTCCCTTACAACCCAAACTATTCTATTATTCTATGTTATAGGACTTCTGGTTTGGAAGGCAGCCCTGACTCCTTGACCTCCTTCTGCTGTGAACAGTGGATTGGACAAATTGCCTGGCTGTTGAGTACAGTGTCCCACTCATGTAGACAACATGGTGAAAGATGCAAGTTTCTGAAGTATTCGCAGGATGTCTGTTCCTTGCATCATCATTTGTTGCAACAACCTTGTACCTACCTGAGTCCTGTAGTGAATCTTGGAGGGCATGAACTGAGCTCTTCAGTTGCGTCTGCCTGTGAATTTTTGTCTCACCAGTTCTGATCTGTCAAAAGATTCTTGTTTCTTTGTTATCAACATTTGTCTTGGTCAACAGCAAGGCCTCTTTAACAGTTTTCTTGCAAGCGTTTGATTTTCTTTTCTTAATTTTACTGTATGGACCTGGCTTACATCAAGCCAAGCAGCATACCTGTGATGTGGCGAGGACTGCTACCTGGGAACTGAATTACATGACTTGACGGACTCTTCTCAGACCACTTCTGCCTTTGCTACAGATTATGCTGTGTTCATAGCAGGCTTACATCAGTAGCTGATGGCATCAGTTTGACTAAGTAACCAACATCTATGCAGTGGAACTATGGGAAACTTGGATTATTTAATTCTCGAAATGATTTTTATATTTTAATATTTATTTTTACTAAACCACATTTGACTTCAATATGATTAATTCAGTTGCTTAAATAAAGTTGTCTCTTGTGTCTTTAGGAAGCTGGTTTGGTTGGTTGGTTGCCTGCCTGTGCTTGACATAGAGCCTGACGTCAGTGATGAGCATAGTGTTCGTATAGTATTAGTTCACTTCAGGGAAGATGTATAGAAGTGATGTGTATGATATGTTGAGGTGTCCATGTGCTCCAGCAGGTGTAGTGAATAGACTGTGAACTGTGAAATCAACAAGACCTCTTGGAAACAAAGGCAGTGGTTAATTGGAGATAAGTTAATTCTTAAAACTGCATGTGAAAAGACTGAAGGTGAAGGCAACTAATTAACTCCACGTTTACTTTTCTGAAAGGGGCAGTAGTTAGTTTTGAAAATACCATTCTTGAAATTGGGTTTACTTATCCATCTTTAAAAAATGCCTTTTATTGGAAATCTGAAAATATTTAGAAATTAATTTTTCTTTCATAAATGTGCTTGAGTACTTTTTGTGACTTCTAGACTCTGGAAGCAGAACCTCTCTTGGTTTCAGAATCTTACGTGATACAGCGAGGCAGGCTGAGGGAAAGAATTAATTTAAAACCCACCAACAACAGTGGAATAATGGACACATTTCTGTTCACCAAGTTTGGTGAATAATCACAATTTTTTAATAATCAACCTGTACTTTTTGTATGCAGCTGCAATAACTTTTATGGAGTTTTAAACATTGGAGATGGTACTGTTCTGTGTCTCTCCACATGGCTGGCGGAAGCCCTGGTCTCACTCTTGTCAGTTTGCTATTTTTGCAGTATCCTTCTAACATTGGGGTGGTGCTTTTACAACCCTGAAAGTACCAGTATGAATTTGAGAAAGTGAGGTGCTTTATGTTGTTTGGTTTTGTGTGATTTTCACTCCAGCAGTGGTTTGTTGTACTAGAAGTAAAGATGAGACCAGTCAGAAAGTGCAGGAGAGTTCAGCAGGAAAGGTCTTGCTGAATTTCTGTTCTTGCTGCTGTAAACAGGTCATCAGGTGTCTTGGTGATGATAGAGGACCTAAATGCAAAAGGGAAGAAGCGTTGGATTTTTCTGACTAGTATTTCTGATTTGACATACAAGTTTTGCTTTTCCCCTTAATCTCTGTTTTCCCTTTAGTTTCTCTGAGTCTGTTTTAAAATTTTGCCTATTGTCATTATTTAAATTTGAGTCCAGATGAAATCAGTATATTATGCCCTCGAGACCAGTGTTTAGACCTTTTGTTCACAAGCAGGTGGGATTTGACATAACTTTACCTATTGTTTTGGGTTTTTTTTCCCCTCAATCCCTCCTTTCTGTACTCTTGGGGTAATTATGTTTGTGATGGGAGGTGGGTCCAAAAGTTCACTTTGGTCTTCATCTCTCCAGGTTTGGTCTGCAACTTTTCCATTGGCATACATCCAGTTACCTCAAGTAAGTAGATCTCTGTAAAGGGTACTCAGTCAGTCAATCTGATTTTTAATGCTGCTCACATTGACATTAAGGGGAGACGAGTTAGGCCAACACTGAGCCCTTATGAAACCTTCCCGTGACCTGTTATTTTCTTGCCACAAATGCGGAGAGTCCAGAGTAACATGGTGGTTGTTGGGGCTGTCTCCATGAAGGTAGGTACTCAAGGAAATGTAACAGAGGAGGACAGTAATTCTCTTCATTATATGCAAATATTCTTCTTCCTCTCTTTTCTTACCTGTGTCTGACATCTGAAGGGAAAAGAAGCAAGAAAGAACCAAACAGGGTTTCCTAGTGGTAGCACTTTCAGTAGTCCATACAAGTTTTGTCCTTTTATGCAAGCGTAATTTTATAAACAGGCTTGGAAAAATAGACATCTTGGAGGCACCCACTGTTACCCTAATGTTTGGTGTGCTAGTGCAGCTGCAGGCCTATTTCTTTGTTTTTACATTCCCTACATTCTTAGGGATTTAGCTTTGGCTAAGAAGTGAGTGGAAAACATGGCACTGCCTACCTTTTATTGTGTTTCTGACATAGTAGAGGAAGCAATTTCTGACCCGTCAGGGAAGGGAAAGGTGAGAGCCACCTTTCCGCTCAATGCCACATGTTCTACCAAAGGCTGCAAGGTGTGCAGGTTGGTAGGTCCTAGCAGTGGGAGCAGCAGAGAGATAATAGTCCACTCATGCACTTGGCTTGCCAAGGACTGTTGCATACCTCTGTTCTGCTTGTGTAAAAGTTGTAAAGACAACTGCAGGCAAAGAACATCTATTGTACATTTTGGGATGAGTGATGAGAGATTATGATCTGTGAAGGAAAAAACTCTCCCTGCAATTGGAAAAGGCAAAGAACATGTTAGGTGAGGCTAAGAAAAAGAAATGCTGAAGCTTTCCTTTACTCTTGTGTAAATCATCATTACGGATGATGCCACATAATGACTCAGTCTTGGGGGTATGGAAAAGATGCATTGACCTTGGGATACTCTTTATATAAGGGAGAACTGAGAAATATACTGAGAGGGATTTTTCAATGTCAAGGCGGTAGTTCTGTTGTCTAACTGCTGTGGAAAATTTCACTTGTAGAACCTGTATGTTTCTGAGAGAAAAAATTACTAATATGATGTATTAATAAGAGATGTGCAACTAGCTTGAAATCTGTACATTTGCTATTGCACATGAACAGCTTCTGGATATTTCTGTTGCAAGAAAAAGAATGAAGAGATAGTTGGGGGGTGTTAGACATTGATATAGGTAACATCTATATTTGTAGTAGACGAGACAAAATGTTACAGTATGTAAAATAAAGAACCTATGAAATTTCATGCTGTAGAATTTAAGACAGTTCTAAAAAGCCTCAGCTTAGGTATAAAACATCTCTCATGTAAGTCTGCTGTGTGTTTACATCTTGCAATGATTTTTTTTATTACTTTTTGCATGTGTGCCATGCCCTGAATCATGCCAAATGGTACTCTGTTTATTCCTGTGTCCTAGGAAAGCCGAGTTCTCCTCTTGGGTGATGGAATACACCAGGAAAAAGATAGCTGGGGGAGCTTGAAATGGTTCTTATTTGTTCCAGAAGTTTTCTTTTTGTTCATCCATGTGCCACTTGAAATGATTGCTGTATTGTGAGCTCTTTTCATCTTGTTTCCATCCCTTTAAAATTTGACACTGCAGAAATTAAGGTAACATTATCTATTATGTTTAAACTGCCTTCTATTATGAAAGTGAGAATTCCCACAGCAGCCTTAACTCTGCCCCCAGAAGAGAAAGCACATCAAGTGAGTGTCTTAAGTTACACCATTACATAGCCCTGGGCACTAGGATGTACCGTTCGGCAAATATTTACATTTCAAATCTGGTCCAAGTCCATGGCAGTGTTGAAATATCATATGCTAATTATGCTAAATGATCATGTTACACTGGTCGGTGGGTGTAGGCTTGATTCCTGGAATGCTAATCTGTGAATCACATCACCAACCTAGACCATTCTATGATTCTGTGATTAAGGAGTACAAAAGAATCTACATCCCTCAGAGAGAGACGATAAATAGGGTATTTCAAACATTTCTCTTGCATGCATGGTAATATGCAATTTTCTCTCCTTTCCATTATGTTACTGAAATCAGTTTCACAGCAGATTGAAAAATTAGTATCCCATCTCTAATGGAGGTCTAGAAATTACCTCACTTTCTTTACTTTGCTGATCAGTGTTAGCTATGGGATTTCAGATACCCTTTACTGTAATTCAGGTATTTTCTTTTCAACGGTGTCCATTTCTGCTAAGAAGATAGGACTTTGTCATGCTGAGCAGAATGGCAAACATGCTTTTTACTTTCTATGAAACATACTTATACATATGCATATTAAAAAGCTTGCCAGACTTGAATTTCTAGTATCTGAACAATAAAATTCTTGTTAAAATGACTAAATGCCTTGCTAGCATGTGGTGTTTGAAGTTGAGTGAAATGCTCCTACGTATCGCTCAAAATTAAATGCTGTGTATTGCAAAAGCTATTGTAGGAAACAACTCAGTAGAGAAGTCAGACCTACATGATTAGGGGAGGCAGTCTACAGTTATATCCTAAAACCACCACTTACTGTGGTGTTTTTTTTTTTTTTTTTGATGTCTGTAAAGCACTGTAAGCCCTAATTGTTCTCTCTGTTGTGTAACGGAATCAGAAAGGGCGTGAGACGGTTTGTGATGGTATGTTTTTGGTGGGCAGCCATTTTAAATCAGGTGGACATTTTAACATATAGAATGTATTGAATAATGGGTTTTAAATGTTTGAGGCCCTGTTGTATGGGGGCAAGTTGGCACTATGCTTTATCCATGTGGTGGACTGTGGGACCTTTTGGGGTAACCTTGGATACCTCATTGGGGCAAGTCTTTTTTTCATTTGTCTAGTTTGTTTTGGACTGTGAGCAGGGTTATTGCTCCCAAATTCTTTCTGCTGTGCCCAGCAGAGTGAGGTGCAGAGAGGACAGCCTAGAAAGTACTGTACAAATGTAGGCAGTAACGTTTAGTGCAAAATGAGATCAGACAAGCAAGGTGAGAAAGAAGTATGAGAACAGATTTAGTTAACTTATTTGGCTGTCTTACAGTTACAGAAATAACTTGATGACCTGGTTGTGCCAAAGGCGCGTATTTATAAAATGTGTGCAAAGTGCTGGGGTGTTCCACAGTCAGGCCAACACCTTGTTTGTGTCTGATTTGAGTGACTTCTTGGCATCGGTGTCTGTTCTTTGTCACATGAAGAGCTTGTCCAATTAAATGGATAATGTTAGATCAGGTCTTCAAGAACATTATTAGAAGTCCTGCTAAGGTAGCAGACTTGGGGTTGACATTTGGCCAAGTCAGGGTAATTTCATTTACAGGGGTCTCTGTTTTAAACTGGATTCTGGGGCCTCAAGGCAGAATTCTAAATGATCCTGTCCTGTAAGTTACTAAGTAATATGATATAGCTAATCTTTAATGTGCCATAAACTTAAATCTCCATATATGAGAGCACCCCACTGACAAAAGATAAATAACTTACGGGGAAAGGAAAATTATTTCTCCCAGAGATATTGTCAAGAGTTAATCGCTGGCTCTTCTTGGGTTGCTTGAACCTAGAATATTTGCCCCCATCATTAATTAACTTAAGAGGTTCTCTTTGGTCCTACCACTGTCACCAGGAAAGCATGTTTTCTTATTACTTCTTCTCCCTTGGGATATCAGATTTGTGGCCTTCTCCCACAGGTAGATTTTTATTTAAGTTTTTTAATATGGAGAAAAGTTTTCACTTAAGTCTTTAGTGACATGTATAACCAGATCTCCTTACGAATGATAGGGTAAGGCCGTCTCTTACTCATTTGTCATGTGAGAGAAGGCATGGAGGAATGTGGTCACTGATGGAGCACCATTTTCTGCTCTTCTTTAGCTTGTTGTCCCTATTGCTTGTCACCAACCTCCCGCAGAGCTGTGGTCCGTGGCTGCCTTCCATACAGCAGTTCTTGAGCATGGCTACCTCTGAAAGCAACTGGGGGGTGCTCCTCTCTGATCTGAGCTGCTCCATGTGTTATGGAAAGGCCTCATTTTTAGTAGTGATGTGTGTATGTTCATATGCTAGCCTACTGGACAGCTGTGAACTAAATTCAGTTTCTTAAAGCAGTAGTTTTCAGTCTTTCTTTTTCAGACCTTAAGCATTTTCTACTGGAGGCTCTCTGTACAGTCAATTCAAGCCCACTTTGAACTCTGATTTTTCGGCTGCTGTATTTAAATTCTTGACCCAGCTGTTCGTGTCTGCTCCACACATCAAGCTCATGCTGCTCAGCTCCAGAGAGGCTATGTATGATTAGGTGTATTTGTCTTAAGGAACCAAGAAAATACCAAAACTTTAATTATCAGTGGATTCTTTCTTTCTTTTTATTCTTTTGCATAAAATTATTGCCCTTCTAATCCCTGAACAATTTCCTTTAGTGTAGGAGAGAAATTAGGTCACATATCTGTAGCTCCATGTGGGAATTTCAGGAGTTGCACTATTTTCCTTGCTAGTAGCCCTATTTTCCTTGCTAGTAGCCCTGATTGTCTCCTCGTCATTTTCAAGGGGATACCTCTGTCACTCAGCAGAAGTATTTGTAGTATCACAGCAGTTAGAGATGGCAGTGAGGGGAAAAAATTAAACTTTCCAACCCTCTGTAGAGCCAATATCAAATTGCTTCCCGTTGATGAGTTTCCTGGCACTTTGGTTCAGTTGCTGTAGATTTTTCAGGCAGCTGAGTGCCCCTCAGGCAGCTAGGTTTCCCCCAAGCAGAAGTCAGAAGTCTTTTCCTTATATACTGTAGACTTTTTGTATAGCGTATCACAATGGATTGTAGAAGTTATTGCTAAGGTTTTTGCCAAGCCCATTGTTTGCGCTGACAGTTCAGTGCTTTTGAAAAAAAGGTGGTAGGTTACAAGAATAGCCATTAATCCTAGTTCTTTCCCTTCTATCAAGCTAATTAATCACTCTTCTCCTTTATGTTACTACTGTTGCAGTACTGGGAGGCTGTTAGCTTGTTCTCAGCCCTGTGCTGTTCTTGACGATGCTACTCAGCTGTTTTGTCTTTTCCATCCTGCCAGTTCCCTCACTGCCTGCCTCTATATTGCCCTCAGGCTGACATAGAGATTAATTGACCTAGTATTGTAGAATTTTTCCTGTCCTCACTCCACAAATGTTTAAGAAGGAAAATGGGGGAATTGGGAAACAAATGGTCAGTTAGCTAGGATTTGGTGTGCATCATCTGAGAATGCAAAGCAGTACTATTAATGGGAAAAGTATGGCATAAATGCACTATTGCTATGTAGAGCTTAGGATGGGAGAGATGGAAGGTCTATTTTATTTCCTCTAATTTGCCCTCAGTAGTGGGTTTCAGAGGGTCGTGGAGAGATTCCCCGAAGTAACTTACCAGGAAACTTCTTTTTCTAAGTGGGCTGCATCAAGCAAGTCCCAGACTCTTCTCTGATTCAATTATTTGATTGATTTGCGAGTTGATAAAACCTACTTGGATTTTGATAAGGTATTCAGTCACAAAGCCAGGCTTGACTATGTTGCTAGCAGTGATACGAATGGTGGGAGATGCTGTCAGCATGGAGAGTTAACCGTGCGTGGCTACGAACAGAAATGGAATTTGGTGCCTGTGACTGAGCAGGACAGATTTGTGGGGAGAAGTTGCAAAAGCATGAACTCATCCTTACAGAAACATGAGTTTGAATTTGCGTAGAAAGTAAGCTTAAAGCATAATCAGACTTTGCAAGGGCTGTGTCTCTGACATGAGTGTTCACACACAGAGTGTTGACAATGTAGTTATTTTGGATTGTTCTCAGCTTAAACAAGCTGAAGGGTGATGGACTTGTCACACAACACTGCTGAAAATAATAAGTATGTTAATACCAGTTACTGGGCAAAACTCATATCATGATGTATAAATTTTTGTTATATTAATTTTTGTAATCTGTGTTTGTGCAATTTAAGGTGAAAACGGAAAACTAGTCAGTTTCAGATATGATTTTTTAAAGTGGTTTTGATTTTAAAATGTATTTGCTTTTTTATAAGCATACTTTTAAAAAGATAATGTCTAACAATTGGTTTATGTTGTCTCCAGGGATTTATTTTTAGCCTAAATAGTGTTTATGTATCTAATTAGTGTTTAAGTGTTACATGCTTCTCTGACAGCATTTCCTGCTTTTGTCTTACATACTTTGTACATATTAATATTAGAAACAGTCAGGAAGAAGTTAGTGAAGGCTGCGTGTTGTGACATATACATTTTGTTCACTATTTTGATGTTAGTTTTTTAGTGGTTGCTATACAATTTAAACTTAAAGCATTGTGAACAGTGTTGCTTAAAATATGCATAATTGTAATTTATTATTATAACTTTGTTAATAAAAAAAAAGAGAGAATTTGTGGAAAACCAGTGAGTATGGCTGTATAAGAGTACTATTTTTTACCTTTGGCATTTACTGACATTTGTATATGACTATCTTTCAAAGCTAATGGCTGAAATAAAAATCTTGGGGGCAACATTGGCCTTTGTTAAGATTTTTTTACAATTCACAAGTGTTTGCTGCTTTGGTCTTCAGTCTACTTATTGTTTGGTTTGGGTTTTTTGGGGGGGGTGTCTGGTTGGTTGGTTTGGATTTTGTTTTGATTTGGGTTTTTTTGTTTGTTTTTGCTTTAAAGCTGCCCACAGTACATCTTCTATTTATTGGTATGATGGGCTATGCAATGAAGACTTAAGCCGGCAAAGAGCTGGTGCCAAGGAATGTACTTTTTAACTGCTTCCTGCTTTTGTATTTTCATGCGAGTGCTTCCTTTGATAGCAGCATAGAACAATACATAGTGTAAACTCTACTTTTTTTTTTTTTAACAATTGTTACTTGTTCAGGAACAGTAGTTTACAGTTGGCTAGTACCAGTCATCTACAACTGGTGGATGAGGGTGCAGTTGAGGGAATCCAGCCAAGCTCAGACAAATTCCTGTTTATTAAAGTATCCAGAGCTATCCAATTTGAAATGTATTAAATGAGGCTGATGAACCTTAGATGAATGAGAAGATAGTAGCAGTATGTGAAAAGAAATATAGTATGGGCATGGAAATTTTCCCTTTTAAGGGAGGGTGTGTAAAGAGAGAGAGAAAGACTAATCTTCAACATTTTTATAAGTTAAAATACTGAAACTGTTGAGTGACTTTGTCCACTTTTTGTTCTCTGCACTCAATTTACAGAAAGCTGTAGATGTGTTTGTGTACCCTTGTTTCAAAATAACCTCTGTTAATTCACCTTATGCACTTTGATTTGCATTATCATAATTCCATGGATACCTGCTCAAAACAAACATATGAAGTAAGTACTTAAAATTGAAAATGTATAGAATTATTATGCATGCCATGCTATATTTTAATTTGGTAATCTTCCAAGATTCTTAAAAGAAAGCTTTTGATTGCTTTCTGTCTTGTACAAGAAGGGGACATTCACTGAAACTCAAAGATGGGAAAAATAATAAAAGAAAGTAGTGTACTTCTTTTCATACAGCATATCATCATTATAGATTGTGTAAGTCATCATCAAGGTTGATGAGTTTAGTGCATTTAAAACAGTTTGGGGGAACAGTTAGGTAATAGCTAAATATAATACTCAGGAAATCCTACTTGGAGAGGGACATTAAATTTTTGGTTTCAGCTCTGAAGTCTATTCTCCACCTATTACGTTCAATTAGGGATTTTCAGGTAGGAACAATTTCTCTCCTCACTGACTGCTGTGAGATTCTTATCCCTTCCTGTGAGGGTATAGCACCCAGCATTTCAGGACTGCACATGATCTAATAATTTCTTAAGTAAAGCACCGGCAGGATCTCCATCGTGGTTTGTCTGCTCTGATCTGACCATGGTGCTCACATGTCCTGTCAAGGGACCTGTGAACTTCTGGTACTGTAAGAATGTGGCACATGAGTGTGTCACTGTGTGACAGGAAGGTTGTTGCGTGAGATTGGCTGCATGTTTATTATTCAGCAAAAATGGAGGCATTTTCTTCCTGCTTCAGTAACTTTTGTCATGCATTAGGAGTGCATTATGGGAGTGTCAGGAAAAAGAAAAAGGAAACAGGCTGCAGGCCCCTGGGGAATTAGTCTGCCCACAGCTGTGGGACAGCCAACAAAGATGATGGGAAATGAGCTTTGGGGGAGATGAGTTGTTTTATAAAAGTGGATGGATGCCAGACTAGATGCTGTACTAACTCAGGGATTCCCAACGGATGGTACATGTGCTGGTTGTGGTATCTGAGCATTCCCGTGCAGCAGAATTATATTATCATGCTGAGAACGTGCATAAAGCATTGTCATAAAGGTATGTAGCTAAGCAAAGTGATTTTGAAACTTCTGTACTTGATGAACTCTGGTCACCTCTACTTTAGAGATTCTGACATTCCTATGAAATATGTATAAACATCATTCTCTATTTTAAAACTGTATTTATCTTTTATCCTCCTCAATATTTAACTGTGCTTCAGAGATCCAGGGTGCTTACTGTGATGTAATGACTACTGCTGATACTGGTGTGAACAGCATGGAATTTTTTGGACAGATTTCACAAAACTGCAGAACAAAAGTAGCTGTGTAATGTGGGTGACTCTTTCTGTATGTGTAACTGAAGAGTCATGGGAACAACTCGAAGCCAAGTATTACATCAGGCTCTGCATACCAGGCAGCGATTTGGTTTGGCCCTGCTGGGTTACTGCTGCTCTCAGAGTTTGTGACAGCAAGTCTACTCATGATTGACAGGTTTTAATCTAGATTAATGACGTGAAATGTGGGTCACATCATTGACTGTTGTGGTCAGATGACACTATTCTATAACTGGCAACCTTCACGCTTATGATGACTCTTATGGAGCAGATACGGTAAGGATAATGGCACTGTAGAGGTGATACACAGGCCAAGGGTGACCATCTGCATCATGGAAACTTTCCAAAGAGTTGCTTCCAGTCTGATTAAAAGGTTGTGTCTATATGACCTTATGCATCTTGGTACCCATGTCAGTATGTTTGCACTGAAAGAAGCATATGGAGGGAGTGGGGACACTGATTTAAATTTTCTTGAAACAAATGCTGCTAACTAAGCACATAAACTGTGGGTGAGCAGCCCAAACCTTCCTTAGTGCTACAAACGTGCCAGCACTCCTTGTGAATGCAGAACAGGAAACTCTGGTACAGACGTATGCCAGATGTTAATGCCATTTCAAATACCATTTTAAAAGCATTTATAAATGCCGTTGCTTCAGAGTGGTGAGCACCCAAAAATAAGTAAGTATTGATGTTTCCGATGTTACTATCGGAAAGGATAGTGAATCTGTAATACCACTGACTCCCTTGTCATTAGGGTTCTAAGATGAGGTCACTTGCAGAATAATTCAGGTTGGGAGGGACCTCCAGGAATCATCAAACGCAGCTCCTGCTCAAAGGAAGATCAATGCTGACTTCAGACTGGGTTACTCAGACTTTGTCCAGGTGCGTTCTGAAAATCTACGTGGATGTAGATTCCACAACCTCTCGGACACCAGTACTTCATAGCAGTGATTTTTTTTTAATGTCCTGTGGCAACTCCAATTTATCGTCTCTTGTTCTGGCTTCGTAAAGAGTCTGGCTCTGTGTTGTCAGTAACCTTCTCTTAGAAATTGGGAGGCTGCTATTATATTCCCCCAAAGCCTTCACAGGCTAAACAAGCCCGGTTTCTTCAGCCTTTCCTCACAGGTCCAGTGCTTTAGCTCCCTGAGCATCTCAGTGGCCTTTGGCTGGACTCTCTCAAGTTTATCAAAACCTTTCTTGTACTGAAAGGCCCAAAACCAGATTCAGTACCATGTTGAGTAAAGGAGAATAATCACTTCCGTTATCTACTGTGTATGCTCCTGTGGATACAGTCCAGTAAGCTTTTAGCCTTCATTGCTGTCACAGTGTAGTTCTAACTCCTTTTTAGCCTAGTGTCCACCAGGACCCACAAATCATTTTCAGCAGAAGTCCTTTCTTGATGGCGTGTTCCTCTGACCTGTCTAGGTCCCTCAAAATGGTAGCCCTGCCTTGGAGCATAGTGACTGTGTCTGCTGGTTTGCTGTCATCTACAAACTAGATGGGAGGGCACTGTGTTGCCTTCTCCACGTCATTGATAAAGGTGTTAAACAAGAGAAGCCTCCAGATAGACGCATGTGGTGGTACTCGTTACTGGCCTCCAGTGTAGAGTATGACACTTCAGCCACTGTTCTTTGAGCCCAACCTTCCATCCAGTTTTTTACCTATGTAGTTGTCCACCCATTCAGACTGTGATGTCATAACTTGGATAACAAGAATACTCTGAGAGACGGTTAAAAGACTTGCTGAGGTAAATGGCATCCAGTGCTCTCCCGTCGCCCACAAATCCAGTTATTTTATCCTACAAGGCAATCAAGTTGGTCAGGCATGATTTATCACTGGTAAATTCGTGTTGACTGTTAACACTCACCAACAGCACCTGCATATGCCCAGAAATGTGTTCCAAGAATACCAGCTTCATGCACCAGTACATGGTGTGGGCTGACCATCTCGAAAGCAGCTCTGCAGAGAAGGACCTTGAGGTCCTGGTTGACAACAAGCTGACCATGAGCCAGCAATGCACCCTCATGGCAAAGGCAGCCAACAACATTCAGGACATCATTAAGAAGAGCATTTCCAGCAGGTTGAGGAAGGTGGTCCTTCCTCTCTGCTCAGCACTGGTAAGCTATATCTGGAGTACTTTGTCCAGTTGTGGGCTCCTCAGGAAAAGAAAGGTATGGACATATTGGAGCCAGTCCAGCAAAAGTCCACAAAAATTACTAAGGGACTGGAGCATCTTTCATATGAGGAGAGGCTGTGAGAGCTGGGACTATTCAGCCTGGAGGAGAGAAGGCTCAAGGAGGAAGAATCTTATCAATGTGTATAAATACCTGATAGGGGGAAAATGAAGAAGAGGGAGACAGACTCTTCTCAGTACTGTCCACTGACAGGACAAGAGGCAATGGACACAAATTAAAACATGAAATTCCATGTGAACACAAGAAAAAAGAAAAATTGTTTTCACTGTCAGTGTGGTCAAACACTGGAATGGGTTGCCTGGAGAGGTTGCGAAGTCTCCATCTTGGGAGATACTCAAAACCCAACTGGACACAGTCTTGGGAAACCTGTTGTAGCTGATCCTGCTTGAGCAGGGGACTGGACTGGTTGATCTCCAGAGGCCCCTTTCAACCTCAATGATTCTGTGATTTTCCCAGGTACCAAAGTGAGGTTGACCAACCTGTAGTTGCCTGGATTGTCCTTTTTCCCTTTTGGAGGACAGGTTTGCCTTTCTCCAGTTGTGGGAGACTTACCATGATCTCTAAAAACTTTCAAAAGTGATAGTGAGCAGTCTCACTATTACATTGACTGATTCCTTCAGCACCCTAGAATTCATCCTATCTGGTCTGAAGGAATTCTATGGGTTGAGATTTTTTAAGAGATACCCTGATTCTATTTTCTTCTGCTACCCATAGTCCTTATCCTCTTTGAACCCTCTCCCTGGACGCAGGGGCCTGAGACCTTCCTCATGAAGGCTGAAGCAAGGAAGGTGTCAAGAACCTCAGCCTTATTTGTATCTGCTGACAGTGTATCATCTGGTCCCCAGCAGCTGGCTTATGGTTTCCTCATTTACTCTTTTGCTGCTAATGTAGCTTTTCTTGTTGGCCTTGATGTTACTTGCCAGTTCCAAATTTAGGTGGGCTTTGGCTTTCCTAGCAACACCGTACATGTCAGGCAGGGTTTCTGTATTCCTGCTCTGTAACCTACCCTCGTTTCTATCTTTTGTGAGTGTCCTGTTTGCATTAGAGCTCAGTCCTACGTTCCTTGTTTAGCCAAGCCAGTCTCTATGTATACTTATTTTCTTGGGTAGTAGAACAAACTGTTCTTGTGCTTTGAGGAGGTTGCTATCAAAGACCTGCCAGCCTCTCCTTCCCTGGTAGAGCAAGAAAGTCACTCATTCCAAACCAGGCTACTGATTTTCCTGAGACTGCAGGCCTGGACTAGGTGTAGTATGGGTTTTGGTGATGTGACAGGCCTGCTGTTAGGCTATAGTGAATACAACCCCTGATCTTGCAAAGACAGTAGTTCACATGTAGTATCAGACACCGTGTTCAGAAAATCCTTGGTTATTGCTGAATGAAGTAGTATACCTATGGTATCACGTGGAGGTATTATCTAAGTCCTGAAAGCGGAGTAGATGTGTTGTTACAGTGTTACAAGTGAGCTAATCACCCTTATCTCTCAGGAGGATTAATTAGGTCAGGAGCAGCACTGTCCCAATGCAATTACACTGTCACTGGTTCTACAGCACGCTTGGTCAGTACTAGCTTAAGAGTAAAAGCTCTACATTTCATACAACAAACCCACCCATGAATAATGGAACTGTTCATTTCCATTGAGCTATGTGCATTGTATCTAGCTTTAGACTAGACCCTGACTCCTTCGGTAGTAACCCTGGCTGAATTTGATGTAGCAATCCAAATGTGGTGGTGATTTTTTTTCCTAGTCATTAAATCCTTGATATGTATTTTCCTTTTTTAGCCCATTAGATAGCTTATCTGGAGAGCTTATCTGTTAGAATATTTCTCTTTCTTCTATCAGTAACTAATATTCTTAGGAAAGTCTTACTTCTTGGCATATGAACTTTATTCTTTCTTTTGTTATTGCTGCTCAGGATTTCATTTAGTTTGCTGGTAAAGGACTTCATGCCCTTCAGAGGAGGTTTCCCTCTGAGCTTTCCTTGTTCTGCATGCTAGTTAAACTGAAGTTAAAATTCATATGTGGGGCCTGAGGAGGAAAAGAGGAATTTTTCAGCTATGCTTATGTATAAACAACTTATTTAAAATAAAGTGAATTATAAAAGCCAGTAGTTCTTCTTTAGTTTTAATGTTTGCTTATCTTACAGCTTGGGCTATGGAAATAGATGATAGATTCTTTTATCTTTTAAAAGTTTAAACATTTCCTTCTTTAGCACCAAGCAGAACTTTTCCTTGGGCACTGTTTTCAATTTTCATAGAAATATAGGGCTGAAGTTGAGTAGAAAAACTCCCATAATTTCATGTAGCCAGCCAGCTGCTGTGGGGTAGAATCGCACCTTACAAAGATGTTTGAAAACCTTCATTTTAAAAACAGAAGTGGCCCACTGTTCTCTTAAAAATCTACTTTTTAATTTTTAGCTTTACAGTGGTTAACAAGATGCCATAATAATTAATTTCTTAACTCAAGTTTCAGTCTTCCTCTTGCCTAGCCTTTGCATTAATTTTAACACTAGAGGGCGGTTGAAACACTTCAGTTCTTCCAGAAAACCAATTGGCGAACAGCTTTAATTTTTCTGAAGAAAAATGAAAAGGAAAAAAAAAAAAACCCTGGAGAGCAGGAGAACAGCTTTCATTTTTCATTACCAGAAGAAAGGAGGTTTTTTAAACCACTTATTATACAACGTTTATTTTTAGCAATTAATTTACTTAGATTTTTAGTTTTTAAAAGGACTGAAAGAAACAAACTTCTAACTTTCTAACTTTCTTTGTGCATTTATAGCTGTATCACACAGACTGATCAGCAATCAAGGCGGGAGAATAGTTTCACATTTTAGTAGCTATGAAGACATACTGCTTCTACTTCCTGTATGATTAGATGGGTGTTTTGAACCACCTTGTTTTGAAACAAGGAGAGAGATGCCAGAGATGGGAATGTATTCAAGATCTCTACTGTTAATTTTTCTCAAGAAAGTAAAAGTTTATTTTATAGCACTTCCAATTAATTTTGTAGTTTTTGTTAGTATGTAATTAAATTCCAAAACACTTGAGTCGAACTTTTCTTATTCTATGCTTTGCTTCAAAGTAATCTTTTTTTCCCTAGCAGAGCTTCAGAATAGCAACTCCTGTCCTTCCAGATGTTATTCTACCCTCTCAGCAATCAGAAAACATAATCCAATGTGAAGACTTTAGAAAGGAAAGGTCAAAACAGTTAAAATGTATTATTTTCAGAGCTCACATGAAAATTGCTGTAGGAGTTCTTGGCTTAAACCTACAATTGGAAACATAACACTTTTTATTAAGAAAGTGTGATGAAATACACAGTGAAACATGATACTCTGTAAGTTGCTTCAAGGGTGTATTGTCAGAGATGTGATATTCATCTGTTCTGGCTGTAAAGTAAGAAATCTATTGTGTCTTGTGAGTTGGTTGCTTGTGTATCTTTTTGGGGTTTATTTCTGTTCCTCTTGTTTTGAGTCCATTACGCTTACTGCAAGTGTTGAACAATATTTTTCGGCAGCTGAGTGATCAAATGTTTATTTGCACTTGAACTTTGAATGATGTTTGGAACAGTAACAAAATAGTATCAGTAAGCCTTTAAGAAAGAAATTCTTTGTCTCTTGTGGTTAGTGTAAGAGAGTAATCTGATTTTTCCTTGACTTGGTGTCAGATGATTTGTTTCCCTCTGTACAAATTACGTGATCTGAAAAGTAACCCGTGCCTCTTTTAGGGACTTACTGCACCCTAGCAATTTTGTACTGACAGTAAGGACATACTGTTTTTTTCTTTAAAGCTAAGCTTCTGGAGTTGTGTATTTATAAGAAAATCTTGTCTATTTTTATCAAAAGCTTTTCTTTAGCTTTCAGAGATGAAGAGAAGAATTAAAATACCTAAACTATAGGCACACGCAATAAGTGAAAAAAATGTGTAATTTATTATTTTGGAGGGAAAAAAAAAAAAGACTGGTTTCAGACAGTGGACTGCATGGTTTGGCTTGTGATGCTGACACTGGTGCAAAACTATGAATTGCAGTTTTCCCAGGTTTGAGGAGAGAAAAGCCTGAGCTGGAGTCACTGAGAGTGGAATGGCTTTATCTCTTTTTGTTCTGATATCCTGAAAGTGCTGCAGTTTTTTGTGCCTTTGCTTGGTTTCTCCCATCATTTTCTTTTTATGTTGCAGAGAATATCTGTTACCTCTGACGCTTCCTCAGCAGTTTTGGACATAACAGGCATTCTTACCAGCCTGTGCTGCTTGATAGGACAGATTTTGAAAATGGTTGATGCTTGCTTAATTTCTTCATATGGGGTTCTGCAAAGTGCGGGGCTGCTTGGCTTTTGGACAGTGCCATAGTACTACTTTAATAAGAGCTGGATTTCCGTAGAAATGATTCTGAAAAAAATGCAGCAGTAGAGCACTTTTCTTTCTCTTATTCGTTCTGGATCAAAAGAGGGAACCAATTAAAATGAGCAAAATTGTAGCATTTTTATTTTGTTCCTAACTGCCAGCCTTGCAAATTGAGGGATTATAGTAGGCTTTATTTATAACCAATAGAAGAGAAGTTGCTGAGGGCCAAATTTTCTTCCTGCGATACTTAATTGTTGAGTTGTGATTATGCCCTGAACCGTCACTATGCAATTTCATTGTTTGTAGATGTGTAGAAATTAAACTAGCTGTAAATTATTTTGATGACTTACAGTCAAGGGTAAATTTCTGCTCCCTCTCTCTGAACTGCATTGCCTTCATAGGACAAAAAGGAGCAATAACCCTTCATAGGTTATTTTTATCATTATATTTAATAGATGAAACTGCAGCTGTATGTAGGGAATAAACCTGGTGGAAAGACACTGCTATTCTGGGGACATTTTAGAGCAGATTGCGTTTGAGCTTGATGGCTTAATAGGCCGTCCTTCTTTGGATGTGGTTCTTATAAAAGAAATCACTTTGTACTAGGCACTTTCTATATTTTAAGATTTCCTATTTAAATGTTCTAGTAGATAAATAAGCTTTGCTTCAGTATTTTCCCCTTGCTCCTTCTTAAAATATGTATCATTGGGAGACTAGCCTCTTTTTAGTAGCTTACTTCATTTTTTGCCTGGTTATGCAACGTCCTGGCAGCAGTTGCTTTGTGCTCTTGGGGAAAAAAGTTCTTACAGAAGTTTTAGATTTTTGATAGTCCATTACAGCTTCCTTTAGTGTTTCAGAATTTAGAGGAAACAGTCCTTTTCCAAAAATCTAAAGCTTTGATGTTTTTGACATAGAAAACTGTGCTACCGTTCATTACCATTTACCTCTTCTACACCATCAGCTTTTATTTTGATCTTGTTGGAGCTTTGCCTACCAGTACGCCACTGTGCCATGTGGTGTAAAGCAGTCTAGACGGGGGCAGTCAGGAGTGAAACAAATCAAGCTGGTGAAAAAGTCCTCTGGTAGGTCATGAGTCTTGTTCTCTTCCACCTCGAATCTCTTCTCTGTGCAGTGTGAGGAAGACGTTGGCTATCTTCCTATACTCCACTACATTCTGTCGGGGTGGGATGGGGACAGGGAAGCAATAGCCATTTTTCCTGTGTTGTACAGTGTGGCGTGGTTGCATATGAGGAAGTCATAGGAGTGAAATATGTGAACTTTCTTCCATAATCCCACTGTCTCTAGAAGATCAGGCTTCTTTTTGACAAGAGTCCTACAGCGCAGCAGCTTCTCACAGATGAACTGTGTTATGGTTGCTTAGTGTATTTCCCATATGTAACAATGTGGGAAATCAGGAGTAGCGATGCTGGTATCTAAACCACTCAGATATTACCTGCATCTCGGTGACATAGGGTGCTGCGGATCAGCACTATGTGGCTCTGTTCCTAAGGTAATCCTATAGCTACTTCCTTCTGTATAGAGCTAAATCTGCTTGTAATGTATCTGTTCAGTTGCTTAAAATCTGACCTGCATGTCTCCTTAGTTGTAGGCAGTACCTTAGACTTTAAGAAATATCTGGGATATTTTTTAACTGCAGGTTATAAAAGTAAAGGGAAGTGGTGGTAAATGTTTCGAATGAGAATAAAATAATTCCATTTTTTAATAATGAAAATTGTTTTCAGTGGTTTCTAAAAAGATGATATTAGAAGCTTTGAGTGTAAAACCATTTGAAGATATTTCAAGAGGTAGGTTATTGTATTTTGGTAATACACTTAAATTACCTGTTTTTAGGGGAACAGAACAGGATTGGCAGTGTTTCCTCTCTGTTTTAACTGCATAAATAAACTATATTTTATGTTGAAAGGGACCATCAAGTTCTTACTTATAAACCAAGAGATACGTAAACAGTAATGTGATTATGGGGATGGGTATGGTGTGATTTATGTGCTAATGAATCCCTTAGTGATTTCATGAATTTCTGGTGATTGTATTGGTTCAAAATGGATTTGAACATCCTTAACTGTAAGCAGCTAAAGCAAAATTAGCAAGTTTTTCCAAAACACTTTTCCAAGTGTCAGAGAGGAGCTACTAAGTGAAATCCTGTGCTCTCAGTTGCTTCAGTAGTCAGGTGAGATGGTCAGAATATCTGCATGGGCAAAGGCTTTTTGTTAAAAAGGTTTTTTTTGTTGGTTTTGGGTTTGTTTTTTTGGGTTTGTGTTTAATGAAAGTCTGTAAGAGCGTATTTTGTGGTATAGGTCCTTTATTGACAAATGAAATGCAGATAAATGGACTGTAAGTCAATCACCCTTAATCTCCAACCCATCCTTTTGCTAGGTTGGGAGGAATGAGAAAGAATGTCCTTTTATGTCCAGATGAATTTAGACTGTGCTGGACTCTCAGTGGACATGAACAAACCAAATCAGGAACCTGACTTTGAGAACCTCCTTTGGTAGTTTCTTTTCAGTTATCTCCAAGGCCAAGTTGTTACATCAGCAGTTGTCAGCAGGGCTCGGTCTCCTAGATAATTCATAGAATCATAGAATGGTTTGGGCTGGAAGGGACCTTGAAGATCATCTAGTTCCAACCTTGCTGCCATGGGCAGGGACACCTTCCACTAGACCAGATTACTCAAAGCCCCATCCAACCTGGCCTTGAATGCTTCCAGGGAGGGGGCATCCACAGCTTCTCTGGGCTACCTGTTCCAGTGTCTTACTACCCTCAGAGTAAAGAATTTCTTCCTAATACTGAATCTAAATCTACCCTCTTTCAGTTTAAAACCATTACCCCTTGTCGTGTCGCTACACTCCCTGATAAAGAGTTCCTCTCCATCTTTCTTGTAGGCCCCCTTTAGGTACTGGAAGGCTGCTATAAGGTCTCCCCGGAACCTTCTTTTCTCCAGGCTGAACGATCCCAACTCTCTCAGCCTATCTTCACAAGAGAGGTGCTCCAGCCCTCTGTTCATCTTTGTGGCCCTCCTCTGGACTTGCTCCAACAGGTCCATGTCCTTCTTACATTGAGGGCCCCAGAGCTGGACACAGTACCCCAGGTGGGGTCTCACAAAAACCGAGTAGAGGGGAGAATCACTTCCCTTGAACTGTTGGTCACACTTCTTTTGATGCAGCCCAGGATGCGGTTGGCTTTCTGGGCTGCGAGCACACATTGCCTGGTCATGTTGAGCTTCTCATCAACCAATACCCGCAAGTCCTTCTCCTCAGGGCTGCTCTCAATCCATTCTCTGCCCAGCCTGTATTTGTGCTTGGGATTGCCCTGACCCACGTGCAGGACCTTGCACTTGGCCTGGTTGAACTTCATGACGTTGGCATGGGCCCACTTCTCAAGCCTGTTCAGGTCCCTCTGGATGGCATCCCTTCCCTCCAGTGTGTCTACTGCACCACACAGCTTGATATCATTGGCAAACTTGCTGAGGGTGCACTCAGTCCAGCTGCCTGTGTCGCTGACAAAGATGTTAAACAATGCTGATCCCAGTACTGACCCCTGAGGAACACCACTCATCACTGGTCTCCACTTGGACACCAAGCCAATTCCTCTCAAGCAATTTGGCTCTAATGATTAAAATCAGAACCTTGAATTTTTAAACTTACAAGGACAGATCCTTGAAACGAGCCCTATGTGCTCAAGTGGCACCATGCCACCTCATAAATGAGCCTCAGCATTCCTTGCCAGCTGCAGGCTCTGGGTGGCATCACACCATGTAGGTCACAGCAGTCTAATTTTGAGGTGACAAGTTCATGCATCACTGTGGCAAGATCCAATTGGGGCCAGCGATGATGAGCAATGCAGTACAATGAGATGCTAGTGAAAAAGACTTCTGTTGGCTATAGCCTCTAGTTGGCATCTGTTTCTGGCAAAGTTAACTTTGGTTTTGCTTAAGTACCCAATATATTGTTCTAATAGCACTCTTACAGGACTGGTTGATCTGAAAATTACTTTGGAGCTAACAGCTTATAAGGAGTTCTAGCTAATGGTGTGGTAAGGATCTAAAACGGAGGATAGTGCAGCTTTATGCTATATAAATTATAATTGGCCAGAGACTTAGGATTTCAGAAGTTTTGGAAGAAACTTAACAGACAAAAGTTAAAAAAGAAACATAGAATAGAATAGTTCCAGTTGGAAGGGACCTACAACAAGTATCTGGTCCAAATGCCTGACCAACTCAGGGCTGACCCAAAGTTAAGGTGAATTATTAAGGGAATTGCACAAATGCCTTTTAAACATTGACAGGCATGGGGCATCCACCACCTCTCTAGGCAGCCTGTTCTAGTGTTTGACCACCCTCTCGGTAAAGAAATGCTTCCTAATGTCCAGTCTGAACCTCCCCGGCTGCCGCTTTGAAGCATTCCCATGCATCCTGTCCCTGGATACCAGGGAGAAGAGATAAGCAGCTCCCTCCACTTCCCCTCAGGAAGCTGTACAGAGCGTGGAGGTTGCCCCTCAGCCTCCTTCTCCAAACTAGACAAACCCAGAGTCCTCAGCTGCTTCTCATAGGACATGCCTTCCAGTCCTTTCACCTGCATTGTTGCCCTCCTCTAGATGCATCCAAGGACCTTAACATCCTTCTTAAATGGTGGGGCCCAGAACTGCACACAGTACTCAAGGTGAGGCCTCAGCAAAGCTGAATACAGTGGGATGATCACCTCTTTTGAGC